>QVOA01023630.1:0-16792 GCA_014825685.1 Pseudomyrmex cubaensis
AAGAAAGCATTTCGACGATAAATACGCAATTGAATGAATTAATCAATTAATACTAACATATTAGCAGTTATGATTTTAGAATTTCAAAACATTATATCACATTTAAGATAAATGTCATCTGTTGTCATCTTGTTTTAACTACAAGAAAATAGAAAGGAAGGAAACATAATAATAATAAAAAATATAATAAGATATAATAAGATATATGTACACTAATACAATATAATATAATATAACAATGTATAATATAATATAATATAATATATGTAATATAATACATGTATAATAATAGGATATATGTAATCAGGCGGGTTGTAATGTGTTTTGTACATGTTGTGTTTTAATAAAACACAACATGTACAAAATATATAGCTTGAATCAGTACTACTTAAGATCCGAGCACGCCAAGTTTTTGTATTTTACTTTTGTTTTAAGCCCGTTTTATAAGGTCTATAGTCTTGAGTACTTGGCTAATTGCATTGATTGTCTGTCTTTTATTTCTACAGAAAAAAGATTTCTATATTTGGATAGTTTTTATGTACTTGGCGTTTGTTTTTTTCTTTTGTAAAGACTTTTTTAAGGGTATTACACTAATTGCAAAATATTATAAATGCAAATATAATAGTGACATACGTCGATAATTAAATTTCCCAAAATATTTCATACACACAAATATTCGATCTCGGAGAGAGTTACGCGCTCGTAAAGCTCCCGCGATGCTTTTGTGTCGTGGTGGCTCGATCGATTGAGCGCACGCGGCATCATCAAATATCGACGCACGACGACTGCTCGCTCGTCGGTAGCAAAATTCCGAAGCCAAAAATCCTTGCAGGTGGCAGGGGATGCTGGCCTGCCGGTCTCTGCTTGCCAGGATAACTTTCTCTGTCTTTCTCTCTCTCTCTCTCTCTCTCTCTCTCTTTCTCTCTCTCTCTGTCGGTCGCTATCGATCTTCCCAGAGCGGCGGGAGCGCGCGCGAGAGAGAGAGAAGATGCGGCTCCTCTCGATGTCCCTGCCGCACGTGCGCGTACACATGCACACCTATCGCCTACACTACCAGCTGGAAGATAAGCGTTCGTGAGGTTGCGCACATCGAACGCGGCTGCTTTACAACGAAGACGATAAGTTCGTGAGTCTCACGTATACTCTCGTACGGCAAAAAACTATCTAATTCAAGTAATACTAACACTACGAAAACGATAAGAGTCCGTGAGACTCACGTGTGTCCGGAACAGATATACGAATATACGTCCGATAGCCAAGATACCTACACACGAACGCGACGACAGTGCGCGTTCGCGCGAGACGCACGGAGCGGAGCGGAGAAGCCGTAGGAGGCTTGGACGCGTAGCCAGCTCCGCGCTGCTCAACTCCGACACCCGCCTGATTCGACGAGAGAGAAGGACAGAGACTTCAGTAAGCTCGGAGCTTTCGACTGGTTTGTAGATGCTCGCTGTGTCGCGTCATCGTAGTGTCCGTCGTCCCGCGTCCCGGCGCAAAACGTAGCACGCGATTTAGTCCTAGTGACAAACGATAATATAGCGCGGCAGTGATATCCTGACTTCAAAAGTTTTCTTTGAACCGTCGATTGTGAATCCTTCAAACTTAGAACGAATTTGTTCCTGAAATAGTGTGAAAATCAAGAGATGTCTCGAACAAACGGAAGCAACGATTGTCAGAAGTGATCTTGAAGAATGACGTTGACAGAATGGGATGATCTGTCGGAGGGTGGTGTTTCGGTGGTGAATGACAACTTGCCGAACGAAATGAAGATTCTATCGGAAATGACTTTGAAATAGACGCGGAGAAATACTGTCTTTTTCTCTCGTGATACTATCGGAAATGAGACAGACAGAGAAACTTTGCCTCTTCTCACAATCTAGAAAGAAGACGATGTGCCGGTCGATGCAGTTTCGAGCTAGTGATCGCACGTTGTCACCGGGCTGCGCGTCGATCTTGTCTGGCGCGCAAGATCGGAGCGAGATCCTCGATAAATAACTCGGGCGGGAAGGTGCGAGAGGGACGGGCTTTTCTCTTCTGAGGCCGACAACGTGGAGATGATCGTAGCCTCGTGTAAAGAAGACGATGATCTTGCTCCCGGAAGCGCGAAAGCGTTTATTTAGAGCTCACGTTGATCACGCGTGGTCTTAAGCGATCCTGTTCGGAGACTCAGAAGAGTAAAAGCGATTCTAACGAGTTCTGTGTTAATTAACAAGCATAATAAGTCGACAAAAAAAAAATGAAAAGGTAATTACGAAAGATAAAAAACTGCTAAAATCGAAGATCATTTGCGATAATTAGTTGAACGTCGACGTAAAGTTCTTGAATTCGAGCACATCAAATTTGCAAAACAAATGAGTGTTAAGTGCAATCAAGTCCGAATTTGATAGAAACTTTGAAGAAATAGATACATCGAATGACGATGAACTTAAACATGAAAAAAATAAACGCGAGTTATGATCATGTGACGAAGATTTTGGCATCATCGCAAGTTCGAATTTTGCATGACGGATAACAATCGCGTTTTTATTTGGCGAGCGCCCAGTTCTATCGGTCGATCATGATTGAATGCATTTGAAATTCGAATTAAAGAGTTCGGAAAAACATTTGACACTGAGAGAAAAATATGTTTACCGGAAAGAGATAAAAATGCAAAGTATACGTAGTTAGGTACAGTGTTATAATCGAGTCACTTCCGATGACGTTCACTTTAAAGAGATACAGCGACAGGATGTTTAAAGTAATGAAAAAAATATATCGCGACCCGCTAAAATGACGTCTGTCAGATATGATAATTGTCAACGAAAGACTCGATTGTATGCGACGAGCTTTCACGTGTGACAGGAACGCGTGAATGACATTTCGCAGGAGTAATGGCTATTTCGGGTCGGACACGCGGATGTGCTACATTTATAAGACAATCATCGCAAACAATTTATTGCAGGTAAGCGACGCTGATTATGATTGAATAAATTAAACAACTCCAAGAGTAAACAGTTAAACTCTGCTTAAACTTTGCATATAAATAAATTAATTTTCAAAATTTTTCCATGTAAATAAAAAAGTTACTAAGAATCGCGCAGTTAAATCATAACATTATTTATACAACATTATTAATGTCCATGAAACATTAAAGAATTTACTTTGTGTAATAATTAATGTAATAACATAATCTATCTATATTATATAATATTTTAGTATATTCAAATATATCAACTTCGCGAAAATATTTATTGCATTTGTATCCACGTTTTAATTATATGTGTCAATTCCAATTTTTAGTAAATAAAATGTCGGATTTATAGAGCGGTATATGGGCGCGGAAAGGATAATCATCGACAGGAAACGTATTAACAAGGGACTTAATGTGAGGCGGTTATTCTCGTTGAGAACTGCAGACGACGGCGACGGCTTCTTCATGAATATTGAATCGCGTAATTACATAATTCAGTGATTAGACGTAGATTTCCCCGGTGGGTCGTTGCCTTCGATCCCCCTTTCTCCCGTAGGAGAATTGAAAGAGCACGAAAATGCGTAACGAAAAGATAACGGAAGAAAGAGCACAAGGATCCTGTCCGTATACGATTTACATAATTTATATCAATAAAATATGAAATTCATGACATTGATCTTTTATCAATGACTGCTCCAAGATAGAGAATTGTATAAAATATTTAAGTATTTTTGAACATTCGTACATCAACAATTATTTGTGTTACAACTTTGAATTGTAGCAATAAAACTTCTCAAGTAAACTGAATGTCTCTTGTAAACACGTGTAATAACGTAGCAAAACTCGTCACTTCTTAAATTTTCATTTCTAAATATACAAATATGCGAAGACATAAAGACATTGCAAATTTTTTCAGATTTAAATTTCCGATAATCACGAAAATGCGTGAAAACATCGGAAAACGAGTGACCGACGAAATATAAAAAACTTCATCTCTACTGTACAATTCTCATCGCAGACACAACTGAACATTCCTATTGCGCTCAATGCACGTTACATTAAGCTTAAGGTGATGGAAGCAGAAGACGAAGTGGATGATGAGTTGTCGGAGGCCGCCGACACAGAAGTAATTAAATAATTTGTACTATTATGCTCTCTCTAATATGCTCTTTCTTTCTTTCTCTCGTTGTACAGTCATTTTTCGACAATGAAATAATCAAAAAAACATTTTGTAAATCTCGAATATTGACAACTGCAATATTTTTTGAAGGCAAATCACAACAATAACTTAGAGAATTTTGAAACAATGAAGATATCCCCAAAGCCGGTGTCCGAGAAGACATCAGAAAAGGATAACTGTCCTTTATTGTGCACGTCCAATCCCGAACAGTCGAAAATTGACGATTCTCACGACGATAATCCCGAAAAGCTGAAAACGTCCGCGCGAACAGAATCAAAAATATCCTTAAGTACAAGTACAAAGACTGACACGAAAGAAAGTGAAATCTCTAGGCTATGCAAGAGCAAAAGGATTAGTTGTCAGGACACTATACACGAGTATGACGAAGAGGACAATCTCACCATGGATAGAGTTGGAAGGTAATTTATATTCGGCGATAAAAAAAAAAAAAAAAAAAATAACGGCAACTAACATGCCTATTTTCGTTCGGCGAAAGGTATTTGGAAGCGCATCCTGCTTTAGTGGAAACTTGGCTGCAAGAGAAAGCAAGCCTCGAGCTTCGGCAACGATTGCAAAACACGTGTATGCTGCAAACAATAACACCGAGCGCGCCAAGCGTGCAGCAAGAAGAGACTCTCCTCAATCGAGGAGGCAAACGCAACAGCGTGACATCCGATCTCTTCCAGACTTGGCTGGCTTCGAGCTCGCCTGTGAAACGCAGCAAGAGCCCCAATAGGTAACACCAGTAAGATAATGTCGTTTTACACTTTCATACTTTTAAATGCTTTTAAACACTTCACGAAATCTGATAAAAACATTCATACAAATTAAATCTGCCTTAATATATAAAAATATTTTCAAGTTTACCGAAGAGTTGTTCAGCGGTTGAACGTGAATATCAAACATTTCAGGACTCATACCTCGCTAATGGGTCGTCGCGAAGAACTAGGCAGATTGGACGAGAGCGATCTATTTATGGAACTGATACGGGATGTGGCAAACGAGCTAGATATCAATGTTCTTTGTCATAAGATTCTCGTAAACGTTGGCCTACTCACTCATGCCGATCGCGGCAGCTTGTTCCTGGCCAAAGGGCCTCTCGAGGATCGGTATCTGGTGGCAAAGCTGTTCGATGTCACGCAAGACACCGAACTCGAGGAAGCCATGCAACGGGCCAAGAACGAGGAAATCAAAATACCATTTGGCGTCGGTATCGCCGGTTATGTAGCACAGACTAAGGAGATTATCAACATCAAAGATGCTTACAAGGTTTCGGCTTGTCCTCGAATGATCGATGTATCGATTATTGTTAAATCAAAATTCGATGAATGTGGTTATAGGCCTCTTGTTGGCTTATAATCACGTTCATTGAATTTTGATTATGAATCCTCTGGAGCTACATTACCACACAATTTGATTAATTAAAACTAAAATTAAAACTTACTATTAGAACATGATTTAATGATACAGTTAGGGTTCGGTTTTCTCTGTTCGCTATCCTTGTTTTGATAACGTCAGAGGTGGAGAAATAAGTATATCAGAAAATTGCAAATTTCATTGCAACTTTAATTTTATAAAATCTTATAAAAAGTTAATATTATATTCTCTGAAGATGCGAGATATGCGGGAAAGTTGTAGTGAAAATACAATGTAAAAATCGAGAAATTAAATGTGAAATCTCAGCTGTTTCCTAACTTTTATAGTGAAACAGCTGAAAAACGGTGTTTCTATTTTGCGAATTATTGTATACTTTTACATGATATATCAGATTGATATCAGAGTTATTGCATATTTTACAAGTTTCAAGATTACAAAAAATATTTAATTTTGAAAACTAAAAACACTTTCTGCGATATTTCTAACTTCTAACGTCATCAAAACAAGAATGAGGCAGCCGAGTCTTAACTCACTGTAATTAAATGAATTTAAAGATGTCACTAATCGGTATCGGGTTCATACGTTGTCGAAATTAAGATAAGCATCTCTGTTGCGCCTACCAGGATCCGAGATTCAACAGTGCAATCGATATGCGAACGGGATACAAGACGACACTGATCCTATCAATGCCTATCTGCAATTACGAAGGTGACGTTATCGGAGTCGCTCAAATTATCAATAAGACGAACGGTAGCAACGAGTTTACTGACAGAGACGTCGAGGTGTTCCAAAGGTAAATTAAAAAAATATATATAAACTTCGAAAATTAAATAGATTTGTATATAGGCGTGATAAAAAAAAAAAAAAAAAAAAAAAAAAAAAAAAAAAAAAAAATATAGTATTGCACTCGATTGATTGCGTAACGATGTAAGGCCGGTGTAAGGTTACAAGAGCACGTAATTGCCGCGCAATTATAATCGGCGCCACGCGCGATCGATACGTTTATTAATACAATCTTGCGTCTAATTTTATCTTACCACCCATCGATTGTCGCAGATACCTCACGTTCTGCGGTATCGGCATACAGAACGCTCAACTGTTCGAGCTGTCTGTGCAGGAGTATCGGCGCAATCAAATACTCCTAAATCTGGCACGGAATATATTTGAGGAGCAGAACAATCTCGAGTGTCTTGTCACGAAGATCATGACCGAGGCAAAGGAGCTGCTCAAGTGTGAAAGATGTGCTGTTTATCTGCTAGATTTGGACTGCGGAGAGGCAGTAAGTGCGCTATTTGCGAGGCATCGATTTGACCTTTGAACTATATCGATATATTGTTAAATCATAAGAGCATTTTCTTCGACTTTAGAATTTTATGCTTAATATAATGTTGCTGAATAAAAAATTGTGCGATGATTAAAAGCACAATAAGAGATGCTAAGTTTCGTTGCAGGGTCATCTCGAGAAAATCGTTGAGCGTCCTGGGAAATCGGTACAAGAGAGCAGAAAGCCGTTATCGAGAAGAGAGGTGAGTGGCACCGCCACGTGTTACTCGAATTTGTAAGTCTGATGATTTTTTCTCTTTCCTGGCGGCTCAGAGCAACAACATCGACATGGAGGACATTTTCCAACAGCATGTGAGTGATACCAACCTTGCGAATCTTAATACAACCCTCTAAATATAAAAGTTTGTTTTTTCAGTATCTTTCAAGAGATCTTCATTTCTTTGAGATTTTATTTTTCTCAAAGCATCAAACATGAAGAACTTTTAAGCGTTTCGTTAAACATACGATTTGTTAGAACTTATGAGCTTGTGAATATAAGACTCGTATAATAAAGTTTTCTGTCTTTTTCAGGCGTCTATTGAGGGCAATAAGTTCACCATGGTCTTCGAAATGGAGAATGAAACGCAAGAGGCTCGTATCTATCGACCAAGTAACGCCGACTTGTCAAGTTCGTTGGGACAGATCGCGAGATATGTTGCCGCGACAGGACAAATTCTTAACATCGGTGATGTCACCACATGGTTGAAGAAAGACGTAATGGAGAGCGGCCAGGAATCTATCAAAAGTATCCTATGCATGCCAATTGTCAACGGACAGAGGATTGTCATCGGAGTTGCTCAATTAATCAATAAGGTCTGAATTGATCATTCTGTTTGCTATTTTTAACTGATTTCTAATTAATTTGTTAATAATTTGTTAGTAATTTAGATGTAACTCTAATAACGTTCTGATAGTCTATTATGTTAATCGTTTATGCGTATCGTGCGCGACTTTTATGTTGCAAAAGTTACACGCGTGTGTTAATAAAATATAAGAAACATAGCAAAAAGAATTTTTTGTAGGACAACGGCGCATCCTTCACCGACTCGGATGTGTCGATTTTCGAAGCGTTTGCCATTTTCTGCGGTCTCGGAATTCACAACACGCAGATGTACGAATCCGCGTGCAAACTGATGGCGAAACAGAAAGTCGCCCTCGAGTGTCTAAGCTATCACGCGACCGCCAACAACGAGGACGCCCTCCGGCTTGTTTCCGACACTATTCCGTCTGCGGAAACGTACAATCTCTACAGTTTCACATTCATCGACTTCGATCTCACCGACGACGATACGTGTCGCGCTACTATTCGGATGTTCAAACAATGCGATCTCATACAGAAGTTCCATATACCATACGACGTTTTGTGTAGGTGGATTCTCAGCGTAAAGAAAAATTATAGGTAGATATTATCGATCAATTTTGCACCAAATTTTTGCACACTCAAAGCATTGAACTTGATAATTGTTTTTAACAGACCAGTGAAATATCACAACTGGCGGCACGCGCTAAATGTCGCGCAAACTATGTTCGCAATGTTGAAGACTGGCAAGATGGAACAATTCATGACTGATTTGGAAATTCTCGGACTCCTGGTGGCCTGTCTGTGCCACGATCTGGATCATCGCGGTACCAATAATGCCTTCCAGACAAAAACCGAGTCCCCGCTGGCGATTTTATATTCGACCAGCACAATGGAACATCATCATTTCGATCAGTGCGTCATGATTCTCAATTCTGATAGTAACAACATTTTTCAAAACCTGTCGATGGAGGATTATAGACGGGTGATGAAAGTAGTAGAGAGCGCTATCTTGTCAACCGACCTAGCGATGTACTTCAAGAAAAGAAATCGTTTCATGGAAGTGATCGACGAGGGCGAATTCGACTGGCAGAGCGAAGAAAAAAAAGAATGTAAGAGTCACTATCACATCTTTCAAATTCTTAAATGTGTTTAGATATTTTGAACAATTAATTAATCTTCCTTCTTTCTTTACAGTATTATGCGGTATGATGATGACCGCGTGCGATGTGAGCGCAATAGCAAAACCTTGGGATGTGCAACATCGTGTGGCAAAGCTGGTGGCTGACGAGTTCTTTGATCAAGGTGACCTGGAACGTCTTCAGCTGAACCAGCAGCCAGTGGCGATGATGGATCGCGAGCGACGAGACGAGTTGCCGCAAATGCAAGTCGGTTTTATCGACGTAATTTGCTTGCCGCTCTACAAGGTTTTATCGGATACGTTCCCGTGGATACTACCGCTCTACGAAGGCACTATCGAAAATCGAAAGCACTGGCAGGATTTAGCGGAAAAGGTCGAGATGGGATTGACGTGGATCGATCACGATACAATCGAGGAACCGGTAGAAGAGTTTATCTCTTACGAGCCTAAGGACATCGAGTTTACAGTAACGACCTTGAACTGTGTTCATGCCGACAAAAAGGAACAGGTGACTGACAAGTCAACGCTCGGCAGATTCGCTTCGTTGAGAAAAGGCGGACGTACATTGAGCAAGGGAGTTCGACATCGTATCAGCAGATCGCTCTACGCTAGGAGCAGTTCCGAAGACGGTGGCAGACCGAAGGCTTTGTTGCCGGAGAGAAAAAACCGGAACAAATTGTGTTTGCTCATTTGACGACTAACTTCGACGACGCTCGAGAGCATCCCTGAGTGACAATTAATAAGTGATGATATTGGGAAAATAAATATTTTTGCAACACATCGCAACTTCTAATCGTCGAAGGTGGAATCTTTAACGTGCGAGTTGCTTGGAAGATGATCAGTTAGATTTATGAGCAGCGTAGCTGTTACACAAGACAAGATTTAAAATGAACTTAGAAGTCGGTCCCAATTTAAGAGAATTAAGAGTTAGAGAGAATCATGATGGAAAGAGAGAGAGAGAGAGAGAGAGAGAGAGAGAGAGAGAGATTCATGTTTTCGAAGAATATCACTATGATACTGAATAAATTGCACGAAGAAAACTTTTAAAGCTGATGTTTTCTCTCTCAAAGTGACCAAATACTTGTGGGAAATGAATCCTTTTGAAAATTTTCAAGAGAGAGAAAATTTTTTCGACTTACAAATGATCAAATTTTGCAATCTAAACAAATTGATTTAGAATTGACAAACGTAGATTTTGCGAGAATGAAAAATTCGCTATCTGTAAAATTCGTGCACTTAAACAAAATTGAAAAGATCAACAATATTGACAAAAAAATACAACAACCGTTTAGACGAAAATAATTACAATAAATTGAAAAGAAACTATATTGAGCAAGAAAATCTACAATAAAGAAACTGATAAATTAATAAAATATTAATTATGACATTTCAATTTTGCTCATTTCACAATATTTTATGAAAAAATGAAGAGATTATAAAAATCTACATTATCTGGTCAAATTAGATAAATAATGAACTAAAATCAAAGATTTTAACATTTTATCATCAAATAAAATATTGCACAAGAAATATAAAAACCGAAACAAAGTCGAAACAAAACTATACATTTTCTCTAAGAACATTCCTAAAGAAAATAGTTGGATATCTTATCAATTCTACTATGGTTGATATTATATCACTGTAAGATATAGAAAAACGACAAATCAAAATTACCGGAGTAATAACGTTAACGGTAAATTTTCATGATTATAAAATAAATTACATATGCGAGAAAGCAAAAACAGGAAGAAAACAGAAAAAAAAAAAAGATTAAATTTACAGTGATCTCACGAAGAATCTCACATGCGAGTTTGAAAAGACTGTTCCAAGACGGTAGGTTTTAAGGCGATAATACGTAGGCACGATAGTATGTAAACTTATGTACA
Source organism: Pseudomyrmex cubaensis (assembly GCA_014825685.1). NCBI lineage: Eukaryota > Metazoa > Arthropoda > Insecta > Hymenoptera > Formicidae > Pseudomyrmex > Pseudomyrmex cubaensis. The sequence continues at coordinate 10,657 of QVOA01023630.1, forward strand.
TTTAGTTGATGACTAGGTAGCTAGAGAATTCGACCGTCGGTCGTTGTCACTTTACAACGACATTGCTCATAATTGCAATTTCGTAGAGCGCAAAAGAGTGTGTGTGTATGCATGTAAACACAAGTGTCGTCAGATGATGATAAATTCAATTTTGACAATCTTTTTGTATTACATCTTGATGATGTTCTGTAGGCTATACTTCGCGCGACAAAGATATCGCTTATAAATTGGAAATAAATGAGGATGGATTCACAAACACGCTTTCATGTGATTTCATTGTTTTATCAGCTCAAAACTTTTCACACAAATCGATATCCATAATAATGAAGAAATAATTAAAAAATAATAATTTTTGAGTATTATATTTTAAATTCAACAAATTGGGAAAATGCATTGAGATTTCCAAAGAAGTTAACATTTTACATTTTATATAAGAACAATTTATATTTATAATTTTTCGTATATAAAGAATGGTGCAAAAACTGCGTTTAAAAACGTAATGTAATTCGTGACGCAAGCATGATCGCGAATCCATCAATTATTTCCAGTTTTCAAGTTTTGTACGTTGATAAAAGATTGATAAGCATGAATTTACGTTTGCATTACGTGCTTGCCTTGTGCGTTATTCTGTTATTACGTTCTGATCGATCGTGACGATTGTGCGATCTCTCGTGGCAATTAGCGCGCAATAATTTAATTTCCTTTACAATTGAATATCGCGTCGATTAAGTAGCGTCAGATATATTGCAAAAACCGGCGACACATTATTTTCTACAGAATTTCATAAGCACGCGTTATTTTTTTGGAAAATAGGATGTGAATACGAGAGTGAAATGATTTCTAGTCTTTTGATATAGGTGCAAATCAATTATTCCTATATCAAAACTTATTGCACATGATTAAATAAAATCTGGATGTGCTCAAATAGTGGAGTAAACGTTTATGTCGAATTATTCAAAACCCTTCAAGATTGCTTCTTTTACATAAGCATTGCTTTAAACAACATATTAACACGCAATAAATTTACCGGAAAAACGTTGAACATACAATAATAAACACCTTACAGACGTACCTTAGATCCTTAATCCTCGATTCCTTGTGAGCCAAAGAAAGAGCAGGAAAGAAGGATTTCTTGTATAATAAGAAGGAAGTTCGAAAGGAAGATTCTCAGATGGCAATAGATAGAGGACGAACACCATCTGATAGGTGAATAAGGTGTTGTTCTGGGCAAATTCTAAATGAAACAAAAAAAACTGTCAAAAGCCAGTATTGTTTACGGTCAGATCTTATACATATGTTTGAGATCGTCTTATGTGTGAGTACGTACGCTAACTTTATGTATATATACGCGTTCACGCACGTACTCGCACACACAAAACAATTTTTTTACAAGAATGTTCTTTTTCCAAAACCATTTGTATTTTTACTTCTTTTTTGGTTGTACTTTATATTTTTATAAGATAAAATTAGTCATCAAAATTAGAAGGTAAATTTTTAAAGAAAAGTATACATTTATGCTATTTTTTTTTATTATTAAAACATTTAGAAATAACACTCAAACGATAATATCGTTTACAGTTCCGGATCATCAATCCAATATTGGTCCTACTAAATTAAATTAAATGTAACAAACGGATTTTTGCTTTACTTGTTATATTCCATGCTAGATTGACGATTAATCCGCTATATGTATATTATATGCAAACATACGCGTTTCGCATGCGGTCAGAGCTCTATATACGTGATATTGCGACGTCTAAAATAAATTGGGCAACAAAAATCTTTGAATTTCCCGGGAGACTTCCTTCTCATCGTTTCTCGTTTCCGGAATGAAATTCTTTTGTCCAATTCTGGAAATCAAAATGTCTTCTAGTCTCTAGAGATTCATCTTCGATCTCTTGTACAAAGTTTCCTTAATGCATTAATGTATATATACCAGGAAATCGTACCCCGAGGCAGTGACGTAGTTATTTGGCAAGATTGTTTGTTTAGTAATATGTCGCATTACAACGTTAAATAGGCTTTACATACATTGTGACCAAGAACAAAATAGATTGTCGCCATTGTATGCAATGCCGCGAGTAAATACGAGATAAATAAAAAAAAATGTAGCCAATAAAACTTTGATGAATTTAGATTGTGATTATGAATCAAATGGTCAATAAGAGCCGACGCAGGATGTTTTTGAAGAAAGAATGAATAAATATATATGTATACATATTTAAATTTTCAGTGTAAATCAATTCAAAAATTCATATAATTACACTGTATAATTTACACTGTATAATTAACACTGAAAATTTAAATAAATATATATATTTATTCATTCTTTCCGCAAAAACATCCTGCGTCGGCTCTTATTGACCATTTGATTCTTAATTTAACTTTCAAAAGCCTTATCTCTTTGTTTAGATTTTGATGTTACTGACTGAAAAATCAGTCTCTATCATTTATTTTTATGTTTTTTGGTAAGTAAATAAAAAATTAACTAGAACAAAATAAACACTACGTAAAACATCAAAATTAATTAATGATTTGTACGGTTGGTTCTTTCATTTTGACATGTAGTGTGAATTTGTTTTATTTGCGGCTGTAAATAATTTAATCTTTTTTATAATTTATAAAAATTATAAAATCTTTTATATAATTTTTGTATTAGGATTTTTTCTTACAATTAAAAGGAGAAGAAATCTGCTATTAAAATTGTTTTTGATAGTTTTGAAATATCCTTATATAAAAACAGATTCGCGATTTGTCTAGTAAAAAACAAGAAATAATATTGCACCGGACTTACATAGTAGAAATGAATAGATGCCGTTTGATGTCCAGTTTAGCCGATGCGATACCAATCTATCTGCGCAAAACAAATGCCGTATTTTTCCTGCGAATATATATATTTATTGCATATTAGTATATTTTAGACTTTCAAATTATAAAAAAAAGTAAAAAATAGCACGGAGTATTTTGTTGTTGTATCGCATGAGATCATATTTTACAACTAATTAACGAAAAATAAACATTTAATGCGGAAAAAATTCACTAGTAGAGAGAGATTTGACTAAAATAGAATACAAGATTTTTGTACATTGTTCTGCATCGCAGAAAGTGCATAAATAATTTCCGCCATATTCTTGATCACAATGCCGACAAATTGTACGTAATTTGCTTGTTGTACCACTCTTTCATATAAATTTCCTTAACCAATCCATGAGTTTTTTTTATAGCACAACGAATGTTTGTAACAGCATTTACGATCAAATTTACTTTTTTTGTAATCGAGACATATGTTCGCGCAATAAAATATTGCACTTAATTTGCATACGTATTTAAAAAGATTCGTGCTTTATACACGAGGATACACAAGCATAATGGAAGATACTATATCACGGAAGATAAAACAATCTCAGATTTACTTTTTACATAAAAAATGAAACTTTCTTAAATTGAAACTTTTAATTCAATTTTCTAATGGAATTTACATATGTGTCCAGAAAACCAATTTAAAATTCTATTTTTTTGTTCAGATAAATAATTCACGCAAGCATTTCATTCACATCTCGGTAATTAAATGCAAATGACATGATAGTCATAATTGAACAGTAAAAAAATATGTAGATCCCGTTATACACATAGTGAATCACTTCGGCGGCTCACATAAAACTTGTGTCGTTTACACGTAAAAAATGCGAACGACGAAGTTATGTTTTCCTCTGTACTTTATATACTTTTTTTCATACTTTATGCTCTCCATACACATATGTAGAAAAGTACTAATTTAAGAAAAACTAATAGAGAAGTGCTACGTGGGGCTTCGTTACATATCCACGCGCTTCAATATATACGCAAATCTTTCGAAAAAATATAGAAGTTGCCACTTTAAAATCAAGACACCATGAATGCTAGTAAATGCGGAACTCTCTTGCTGCACAATTAGGCCAACCTTGTATAAGCTTGTTAATATAATTAGATTGACAGTTAAATCTACAATAGCATTTCCATGAATCAATCATGAATCACATTTTCGCAATGTGTCCCTATTTTTTTCCGGTTTTCGCGCACGTACTACAGATCTGTATCGATCTACATTTTAACATTAAGGACTAAGTACGAGGCTCGACCGGACGGCAAGAAAGTTCCATCTCATCGTATTCGACAAGATACTAATCATGCAAGATATTTCTGTGCGGTCTATAATGACATCATTGAATGAACAATTAGTTCCTTAATTTTTGTAGATTTATCACACAACAGACTCAAACCAACCGAGATACCCTCTGTGCCGACTGGCACTCGCAAGCGCGTACATATCCGTCAATTTGGCGAAATAATGCTCACAGTGTTGCGCGAAGGATCACATGAAGAACTCCCTGGATCGGCTAATATGCAGTCACGACGCAGGTCTATCCAGTACCGAGATCTCTATTAGCCTGAGCCCGCGAGTTGTCGGGTCTGTCAGCAGAAGACCGCGTGGCCTATACACTCGATCATTCTGCTCACTAACAAACTTTGCGACTTTGCGTAGACACTTCTCATAGTGAGTCTCAGTGCATATACTTATTAAGTAACCCGTGAGACAATACAGACAGCTTTCACAATAGGTCGAACATGTGGCATGCTCTGCTTCCGCAAAGTAGTTGTTTAACTGATTAATTGTATACTCGAATAACTGTCTGTCCAGCTAAAGGATATTATAAAATATATATATATATACTTTTTTGATCATCTAACTTTTAAAACAATTTTATTTAAAATATATAACTTGTATATGTTTAAAATTATATAAAAATCAGAACTTATTACTGATTTTATTCAATAACAAGAATAATCAAGATCAGTATTGATTTTATTCAATTTTAATACTTACTCTACTTTCTAGTTCAGTAGGAAACCGTGTTTGAAACTTGACCATTGTACCTTCACTGTAGTCGCGTTGTATAAAAACTTTCTGACAATTTTGAAGAGGCCCTCCACCTGCCTGCCCTCTTCCTGCAGACATATCTTCCAATGGTGTGAGAGCAGCATGATTACTCTAAAAGAATTGAATCTATCTTGCTATGTTTCTTTACTGTTACATCAAATATGGTTTATTAAATTTTCAAAGTAATTTCTCCCTCTTCTCTTTTTTTGGGGAACATTAAAATATAAGTACATTTTTATATTAAAACAATCAACACAGTTGACAATAAATAACCTGAATATACTGACATACTTTTTCCAATATAAATAACCTTTCTAATTACACTATGTGAAAAAGAGAGAGAGAGAGAGAGAGAGAGAAAGAGAGAGAAAGAGAGAGAGAGACTTCTTTAAACAAGTTTAAACAAATTATAACCATACATCGATACTTGAGCTCGAAGTTTTTTCGGATAATTTATTTTTTACTTAGATCTTTTGTCTGAATCTAATTACAAAACCGCGCCCAAAATCTCACCTCAAAAATTGCGAAGACCGAAAACCGCATATTTTTGGCCTGTTTAATTTCAATTTCTGATTATTTAAGAACCAAAATAAATGCCAAAGACATTTTCAAACACAAATTGAGATAAAAGAATGAAGTAAAAAACGTGTCTCAGAAATACCAGGAAATGCTCCGATTAAGAGAAAAAGAGAGACTAACAGAAAGCAAGTACAAAGGACTCACCAAAGGCATTTTGAGCTTCGTTTTGTCGGCTGTGAGCTACTACTGTTAAAAAAAAGATAATCGAGCTCGAATTGTATCAAGCTCAAAGACAGCGCTTAGTTTTCTGATTACAAATTGACAGCGACAACAACTCACAACCACAATGATTACTCTTCCAGATGGCTACTTACACCTTTCAGTCGCCATAAGTGATGCGCGCGCAGCGAATGGCATAAATCGTGAACATGTTTACGGCTTTTGCCGCCAGACAGCGTTACGCGCCATGCGACAAGCAACGCGACAGCCAATCAACATTTTTCTTTTAAGAAACTGCAGCACACTGATTGGTTATAACGCTACGCGATAGCGCGCGTTCTGTCTATAGAAACCATATATGTAATACTTCTATATGGCTATATAGTTGAGTTCTCAGCGGGGTCCCAACACTACGGTGCAGACAATGCTCATACTCTCTTTCTTACTCTTTTATCACTGTTCAGTTTGTTAGAAAGCGCA
>QVOA01023635.1:0-18771 GCA_014825685.1 Pseudomyrmex cubaensis
CTGTCGAAGTTATTTCATATATATATATATATATATATATATATATATATATAAACTTGCCGTTCTTTCTAAACAAAAACTCATATCAATTTTTGATTAAAAAAAGTTCCGCATACACGAGCATAATTTCCATACAAGCAGAATTGGTTCAGATGCATAACATCGGAATTTCAGAGAAATTTACCGCGAGCGGTTCGTGTATTGCAAGCTTGGTGTTCCTTGCAACTGTAACCGGCGACATTTCCATCCGATTGTTGACGCGAACTTGTTTCAATTTCCAGTAAACTCGCTGTTTCGATAAATGCTACGACCGATCGCAGCGGTCGCGGACTTCGACGTTCGGTCCCAATCTGCACGTCAAGCCATCGTAAACCGAATCCGACGTCTTGTTCGTACATACGAGGCGCGCTCGTGTCCGCGAAAACGAACACGCGTCTATTTGCATATTATTTTGACGCGCAATAAATATGTATGAGACTTCGTAGCGTGCCACATCGACGAGATAGAAAGAGAGAGAGAGAGAGAGAGAGAGAGAGAGAGAGAGAGAGAGAGAGAGAGATCTGCACACGCGAAAGATTGGCGTAATTTAGACGGAAATTTGACGTTCATATTTCGAGGATGGCGAGAATCTGCCACGTGTGCAGATCTCGCGAGAATGGAAGTAGGTAACACGTGCGCGCCCTATGCATTAATTGCAACAACGATGAGCACACGACACACTGATTCTTGCGCTATTTCACTAGATAATAAATATGTATGAGAACGTGTCGTGCTCGTGATGATCACTTTAGCTGCTCGGCTGTGACCCGAAGGGGCTTTAGTCAGTATTACGATCGATCGCGATCGCTTTAAATAGAGGATTACCAAGGCTTATACGGAGAACCGAGCAATGTAATATAAAAATATTTCTCAGCTATTCGAACAAACTTCTTTATAATTTTAATTTTACAATGCGAAAGGCTAAATAACAAGCGTCGATTTTCTGCTGACAATTGTGTGTTTTGTTAAATTGTCATAGGATATTTACATGCGCTGTTACGTGCCGGATAGCCACGTAATGTAATAAATAAATGCGGGATGTTTTCTGCGATATGCTTTATTATAAACTGAAGAGAGGTGTTGCTTGTCTGAACAGCGAACTTGAACTAACTGGTCTTAAAACTAAAACATATGCGCTAGATCTTCGTTTCTAAGGCGTGATATTTGTCTTTCGGTGAGTTATAGGTTCATACGGACGGATAGCGAATTTAGGTATTATATCGGCTTGTATTTATTAGTTTATGATTTCGACAATTTATTAGTTAGGATTTCGACCGGTCATATGTGCCAATGAAGGAAGGAGTTAAAGTTGTAGAGATAGGATTTGGGCAGCGACAGGGATCGCGGTACGTAACAGCGCGCGAGAATTCAGATTAGCGCGTCTCTTCCGTCACTTTGTTCTCTATATAATTTATCCGCACGCTTTATTATCTAGCGCCGTTTTGCCAGAACTTGTTCGATTCTCCTTATAGGCCTCCGTCGAGTATACGACGAAATAGATTTAAACCGATCGCAAAGGAGCTGCGAGGAAAACGTCTATGAAAAAATCCTCGATAACGTTCGCTCTCCGTCCTCTGCGTCCTCGCGTCGTACTTTTATTCGGCCTTGCTCAGGATTTAATCGAATCGGAGAGGAGGGTCTTAAACGCGCGCGTCTTTCCTCTCTCTCTCTCGTCGTTTATTCAGTCGAATACCTTAAGCCGGTTGCAGAGGCGTCTCTTTACAGCGAAACGGGACGACGACGACGACGACGATGATACAACGACGAGTATACCTTAAATGGCGCGCTGCGCTTTTGCCCGTTTTCAATGCCGTAACAAGAATGCAGGGTCGCGTGCAATTAGTGTGTATCGTCTCTTTCGCTTCTGTCACTCGATCGATAGCATACCGAATCAACCGGTTCCAGCAATTCAGACATTATTTGCGCAATCAGACGTTCCTGTTTGACGCGCGGACCGCGCACTCCGAACGTCACGCTCGAATGTCTTTCGCTGTCTGAAGAAGTTGTTGAAACGAGAGTCGTTCACTCGCACATTGTCGGTACCTACTTTTAGTTTTTCCGCAATATAACCTTCGTCACAGAGAAAGTATGAATGTTGTACTTACGGCGCGCGGGCTGCTGTTTAGTGCGGGTTTTTATTGCGCGTTTTATTGCGGATTTTAGTGCAGGTGCGACCGTTTACGACGACGACGACCTGTGCCCAGTGCACCTCGAGGCGAAAGAACTTATATCTGTTGGAATACCGAGTGACATTTCTATATAAAATTACATTTCTTTCCATGAGAGTACGGAAGGTATTTTTATTTCATCTTTATTTTCTAATTCGCTCGAACAAATTAAACTTTTATACGAGATTACATTTTCTCGCTACGTTATGAAACTTTTGGGTACCGATATAAAATCTGAGAATATATTTTTTATGAGAGATTTCAATTTTCACGACGAACAGTTTTATTTCAAACGTTTCTTTTTCGAAACGACGCGATTGAATAATTATGACTTACGCCGCGCTTCACGATGCAGAAAAGCGCTGTGATACACTAAAAGATTACCTGCTATACCAAACGAATAATTAGCAGTTTAGACTTATTTTTGTTAGTTACTGCTCGAATAGATGAGCGATTTTTCAGAAATAAATGAAAATAGTCAAAGTCTCTGTCGAGTCTCTATTTTCTAAAAACAGACTTAAATAATTCTTGCAGTCACTGATATTGCATCGTATTTGCAGTTCAAGAGTTAATATATGAAAAAGAATAACACTCAGAGAAATAACATCTAAGAAAGTAATAAATTTTCACGGTGGTGAGAGTCAATCGCTGAGCGTTTTTGCGGATAAATATATTTATCCACAAAAACATTCAGCGATCGGCTCTCACCACAATGGAAATTTATTACTAGGTTTAAAAACCATACACTAGCCTTAAATAATTAATCAAAGAAATTAATGAGATCATTAACTTACAATTTAGAAACCTACAATAGACAAAAGATCTAAACTTTAGGTCTAACTTAACTTTTTTTTTACGTTTGTTTTTGTTTCTCTAACAACGTTTCATAGTTGATGTCGCTCGGTGAGTAGTACAGGCGAATCTAGTATCGTTTTCAGAGCGTATTGGACTTGTTTGCTACACCGATCAAACGAACAATTGGTTTAGACTTATTTTCATATCTACTGCTCGGACAGATAAACAATGTTCCGAATAAAAAGAGAGAGAGAGAGAGAGAGTCGATCTAAACAAATGAAATCTTGGCAATCGGAGCTCTGTTATAATTGTCAACTTTCAATTGATTTTAAAATACGACGAGCTGTTCTTCGGGACGTTTGCATCTTCAGCCGTGCATCGCGAATGAGAACCGGCGATGCGGTTAGACGGATGCTCCGTTCGAGAGCGATGCACTCTATTCTTGTCCGCCCAATAACCGGCCTACTATATATGCCCCGGTAAGATGTACAGGGTGCTCCGTTAACATATGTCCGCCGCCTACACCAAAGTAATTTTCGTCGGCATAAACATATATACATATCGTCCGGTCGGCGCAATGTCGCGGGCGCGGTTTTCGTTTTGCCGTTGCTGGCTCTTCGCGACGTGACCACCCGTCCGATATGCGTTATCAGTTCGCGTCGGAGCATCGCGGAGAATGCGCATCGCAATGTGTCGCTTTTGCATATTTATCAGAACGACGAGACTCTGTCAAGGATGCTTAATCATATCCCAATATTTTTTTTTTGTCTTAATTATTTATGTTCATCGAATTGTTTTATATTTATACATATATATAAGGTATCTGAAAAATTTTGACACAGTCGAAGTGTGAAGATAAAGTGAGTCAATTTGAACAGAAAAGTCATTTACCATTTTGCAAAATTTGCAATGTTTATTAATGAATGTGAGCCAATGAGCGAGTGGAAAGCGATGGTCCGGACTGTGTATGATTTTCAGTTGTGCCGCCGTGAAAATCAGCTGATCGCAAGAAGCTGTGTCGTACGCCGCTCACACTTTTTTGTTTTGCACTTGTTTGTTCTTGTTGTTAAGTACATTGTATAAGGTAAATAATTTTTTTTTACAATAAAAAATCATACACGTCTACAGAATCTGGACCATCGCTTCTCATTCATTAATTAATAATACAACAAATATATTGCATAGTTTGCAAAGTAGTAAATGACTTTTCTATTAAGATTAACTCAATCTATCCTTACACTTTAGCTGTGTCAAATTTTTCACATCCTGTATATATGTATTTCCCGTTGTAATGGCTTTTATTTGTCTGTGGCTTATCAACGATGTGCACGAAAATTATCTGCGCGAATTGTAGAATAATCTATTATACGGCCGTCTATGAGAGGGGAGATTTTTTCGCGACGTGTGTGACACATGCAGATAAACGCGCGCACGCATTTGTTCGCACGTTTCGCGCGCGACGGATAACAACGTCGCTTTTATGATGAAGACTGCGGCGAGGCTTTATCGCGCGCATCGCTTCCCGCAATCATATCGCCGCGTTTGGCCGCGGTTTGACATCGACCGTCACGTGTAAGAGTTGCGCCGTCCGGTCTCGCGATTTACACGAATCGGAAACGTCGCCGCCGCCGCCGCGCATCAATTGCGCCACGTTCGATTAATTTCTAACCAGTTGCGTGCGTCCGCTATCGCCTGACTTATCGCCTGAAGCGCGCAGCATAGCGTAACTGCAACTTGTTTCACATGTCCTTTTACATGCGTGCGTAATGACAGCGTTATCGGTGATACCGTAATTACCAATCAATTCCGCAAATTATACATATCCGTAATCATGCAATCATAAGATATTAATTCGAAGATAATTGAAGAATTATAGAAATTTAAGCGCCGGTCAAAAAATTTTCCTTAACTCGCAAATAAACATACAAATCGTGATTAAGAATATTACACGCAATGGAATTTATATAATATTTATTTTAAAAAGTATCATATTGTTATTACAATGTATATACAATTATTCATATAAAGTGTTTTTTAATATTTCTTTTTAACTATTAGTTTTTTAGTATTTGTTTTTAACTAGTAGAGAAATAAGAACAATAAAAGCCAAACACTGAATGTGCAAAATATTTTTTAACGTGTAAATTAAATTAAATCAAATTTGAAAATTCATATCGAATGCAGTTTTGCATTTAAATTTGCATTTAAATTCAATTACTATGTGTATTAGTTTACACGTTGAAAAATTATTTTGCGCGTGTGTACATCCAGCGTTTGGCTCTTTTATATATATATATATATATATAATTGTTTAGAATTCTTAAATTCCCAGCCATTGTCACAGAAACCAGGGAGCGTGGTGCACTCTGTTCGAAAACGCATTAGCACAATTCAGGACGAATAATTCGTTTCCGATACCATTTCCGATACGGAAGTCGCGCACTTTTTCAGCGCATGTGCGACGGTAGATTGGATTCGAATAAAATCGCCGATCGCTTTTATCGGATGCACGCCCGTCGAACAGACGGTTGTTCTGTGCGCGCGTTTCGATACCCGCAGTATATGTATATCGATGCGCGGCGCGCGCTGCTGCGCTGTCGATTGGGATGCATCGGGGTCGATTAGCGTGACTCGCCCTCTCCCGTCCGGTTGCACGAACGGCACCGGTCGCTGGCAATTAAGAAGCAATTTAACGCGCCTCCTCGCGAGGCGAGCGGCCTTTAACTTGTGTGTAAAGCTCCGGATAAAGTGTGTGTTACGAACTATGCCCTGAACTTACGCTTATCCATCGTCTGACCGAGCGCGCGTTGCATTGTTGCAGCGCTCGCTGAGTTTTCTCCTCTGGGTATATGCACGATCGCGTTGCGTGCTGAATTGCGGGGTTGCTCTAATTTAGTTTTTGTTGTTAAGGAAACAAACACGCACGCACACACACACACACAACTAAGTTTATTCCTGGATGAGTAAGTCAAAACTATTACGCGCCCTCTCTCTTTTAATTGTATTTTAAATCAACGTAAATTTACTCTAAATACGTTGAGTTAAAATGTATCTCGAAATAAAGTTATTTATTTATACTTAAATGTTATACAACACAAATATATGACATTTATTATACATATATTTATTTTCACTTTATAAAATCGGTAATAATTATATTTTGATCAATTAGCAAAATGATCGTTAATTCGTTACGGAGTTATTAAATGCATCAGATTGAAGTTCTCAAACATATTGTACATTGAACATATTATACGTCTTGTAATTTAGCTCGCATTGGCCTTATTTTGATATTACATATTGTGTATGTACATATTTACTTGCCGCAGCATACTATACCACTGTAGAGTCTCTAACAGTCTTGACAGAGGAAGAGAGAGAGAGAGAGGAGCACATATCCCGCCACATATTTCGTTTCATGGTTCACTCGGGTCGACTGTAAACGTGGTAGCTTCTTCTCGCCAAGCTAAATCGCGACATATTCAATATCACTTGCAGACAAATAACCCTTCTGATGTGTTTCTTTTTCTATGTCTTTAATTTCTCTCATTCTTTTCCAACTTTAAAATTATTATTTTTTTAAATAAGATTTTATTAAATTTACTTATATTAACTTATATTAACTATTACTTATATTAACTATTTACTTATATTTTGCTGATGATTTAGTTGTGTTCTCAATAAAAGTGATCTAAAATCTTGATAACTATAAGAGTAGATCCACAGCATAACAAGAATATTCCGTGGCTTCCGTTATGCCCCAATTTTGCGGCTCTTACATAATGTGGGACACGTGTAAGGGCGGCGCAGCTAATTCTACGTCGAGCACGGTTATGCGCACACAGCGAAGTAATACAATATACAGTTAACGCGTCGCGCATATTACGTGTCGCGCCGTGGCGCATACCCGCGCTATGCATTATGAACCGTGCTTATTCGCCGCACTCAGCTTGGATAGAGGTCTTCGTATCTATCTTCCACAACATCCAACACATACATACAGTATAGATATATATTCTCGTGTACGTAGCGCGTCGGTGTATCCCTTTTTCTCCTAAGCTTCCACCGCGATATAACCCATCTAACGTGGTATAAATATTCATGTCTCTAACTCCATCACGCACCCAGTTTCTCTCTGTTTCTTCTGCTTCCCGCTCTACAAGGTGTTCCGGAACTCTTGGCGGAAACGCAATAATAATTCAACTTGCATTAATCTTTTTGAAAACTTGCTTTTGTGTTTTTAACTTATTCGAAGAAGATCATCTGCCGCAAAATTAAAACAACAACGTCGTGCTTATTTCATTATATAATAATAGTTCACATTTCGGAGTCTATAATTAGACCGCTGTCTATTGAAGGAAAGTTGAGAACTATAAATAAATTATATTTATTTTATGTATGAAAGGTAGTAGATTTTAGATAAGTAATTGTGTGAAACGTGACATGTCATCGCTCTTTCTGTTATTTTCTCTTCTATTCTGTTCTATTCTAATCTTGCTCTAATTCCATTTCACTACAGTGATCTATGTAAACGATTTTAGAAAGAAAGATAGAGAGAACAGAGAGAGAGAGAGAGAGAGAGAGAGAGAGAGAGAGAGAGAGAGAGAGAGAGAGAGATGAGAAGGAAAGAGATGGTAATTGGTTGCTCGTCCGGCCAGCGACGCAAAATAAATTTCCTCGCCACTAACTAAATTTGAACACGGTCACCTATCTTTCCAAGCGCGCCACATACATAGTAAACGGGACGATTAACCTTGCGCTTGTGCAGAACAAAGGAAAATTTCACTACCCTCGCGTCTTTCTGCGTCACTCGGTACGTGGTTCACCACGACAGGATGTATTACAGGTCATACAGGTTGCTCGTGATTTTGCGATCTCATTTCGCTTTATTCTTTTTTTTTTTTTTTTTATTCGCCATTTTATTTATTCATCGTACATTTTTGCGCACGTTCGTTCGGAGTTGTTTTTCTTAAATCCTACTTATTTAGAAATAGAATACACGTAACACAGTATAACTGCATTAAGTATTAAAAGGTTACTGTGTTTGTTTGCTATACCGACCTAACAAGTCGTTGATAATTCAGATTTATTTTTATATTTACTGCTCGGACAGATAAACAATTTTCTAAAATAAAACAAAATAGTCAAAGAAATCTCTGTTGAGTCTCAATTTTTCAGAAATTGAACAATTATTTTTGTATTATTATCTTGATATAACGTTACATTATATTTGCAGAGAAGTTAATACATTTTCAAAAGTTAATACATGAAAAAGAACACCAGACAGAGATAGAAATGATATCTAAGAATATAATGAGATCATTCAACTACGATTTGGAAGTCTACAATAAAAAATCTGAACTACGTTTAGATCCAACATAATCTCTTTATATGTTTATTCTTATTTTTCTAACAATGTTTCATTCATATCGATAACAGTAGTAATAAAACACATAGGCGACTCCAGTTATCTTCTTAATCTTCACTTTTAGTTTTTATTGCAAAGCATGAATATCATTTTAATTGGCTTAAATCCGTAAGATATAAATTGAGATTTTAAAGAGGCTTATAATGTTTTACAATTTGTTGCTCGAATCGTAAGAATATCTAGAAACTTGAGATCTTATCAATTATTCCGATACGGGAAGGAAACGAGAGGAACTCGAGATGGAATTCGAAGGAGATATCCATCCATGCCAGTGTCTATTTGTAACCGCCGGGAAATTCGCGGCGACATCTCGTCTGGAACGAAAAGGTTCAAGTACCGTTTGCATTGTCGTACCGTCAGTCACGGATCGTCGATTCTTTCCGGTCCGGCTTTCACCGTTAAGACTCATCCTGAATGCTCTGTCGTGCGAGACAGATTGTTCTAGGCGTTTCATTGTTCTCGGTTAACAAAAATCAAACAGGTCGATTAAGAGTCGCGGCCCGATCGCGATTTATATGCATCTTGTAACTACGGGGGGAAGGAGGAGGGGTATCAAATGTCTCAACTCGATTTCTCTCTTTCTCTTTCCGTTGCAAAGATCAGTCTGTTTCTACTTGGTTTTTTCTTTGACATGATTATTATTTTATCTTCCTGTAGTTAATTAATTTAACATTTTATGCTAATTAAATGAACAATAGTCGGAACAGTTGTGCCTTGAAAATACAAAGTGCGCGAGCAATTGAAGCACGTCCAGTCGATGAGTTTTGCAAAGCGAGAATTGAGTCTTGTTACGAAAACGTAACGCTCAAGTTTAAGATGAGAAACTTTGTTCGACCGGTTCCGGAGGGTTGAATCTTCTGAAGTCAAAACAATCTAACGATTTCATCAAACTTCGTCCGTCGTTCGCTAGAACTTAATTACAATCGCGTCAACTATCATTCGAGAAAAACTCGAGCGTTGTTTACTCTCTATTCGTAATGTACTACCTACTTGATCTATATATATTTTTTTTTTACGGTGTAACTTAGAGAGAAAAAACATTAGTTTCACATTTTTACGCCCGTACGTAACTCAATAGCAGTTTAACAAAATAAAATTGAAAAAATTTTTACACAATCTCGAACTATAATTAATTTATGAATTTATACAAATTGCATGAAAATAAAATGGGTTGAAGTTCTACTTTTATCGAATTTACGGCGATTTCCATTTTAATTTGTTGTAAACACAATTTTTGCTTCGAATGCGCTCTCTGGAGTTAAAACGAAAATGTCACGCGCATTTGCATCAGCGCTGCTAAACACATCTGAGGCGGAAAATAGCGCGGAAAAAAAAAAGCGACGAGAAGAGTGGTTGGAAATTGCTGGACGCACTCGCGTCGGAGGAACTCGCCTTGGTTGCCGCCTAATGCGGCCGTAACGCAATAATTATGCGGTCGAGGGCGCACTAATTAAGGTAGAAAAAAAAAAAAAAAAAAAAAATTTTTTTTTTTTTTTTTTTTTTTAATCTAGTGCCCTTAGATTACAATCGCACACGGCCGTGAGATATTCTCAGGCTGCCTGCCGATGATATCGAGTTAACGATGCGGTTTATGGCGACGTCGAGGTAAGAGCGCGGTGTAACGACGGAGAAGAGAAGGAACGCGGAAATCGTGATTAAATTGATACTCACTGGTTAAAGGTTGCATTATAATGATTGCAGCTCTCGATATATATTCTTCTTGCACATGAAGAACTTGCTTCGCAAAACACAAATTATTAAATTTTTCCCTAAAGAGAGAGAGAGAGAGATCACTTTTATCTGTTTATTAAATTTTTCATCTCTCTGGTCATCCGGACGCCAAAATAATATATTGGAAGTGCCAAATTTCATGAAACTGTTGACGAAACTTTGCCCGAGAAGTTGGAAACTTTCTAAACTGGGTGATATGCGGCTATCCGTGTATAAATTTTGTTAAGTGGCCGGGTTTTGCGGAGTCACACCTACCTACGTGGCGACGCGTTCGTTCAAAATGCGACAAAGTTTAACTCGGATTTCGCGCGACGACTCGTTGCAACTCGAGTCCCACGACAACGGGCGGACTCGCATATTTACGTCTATGTCATAAATCCCACGGATGCGCCACGGAAAGCGCCGCGAAATCATTCGACGCCGCGCTGCGCAGCATCTCGTGAGATTTCCTCTTCAAACATACGAGAAGAGGAAAACTTTCTCTCTCTGTCTCTCTCTCTCTTTCTCTCGTTCTCTATCTGAACAGAAATTATCATTCGTCTGCGTTGAGAGCTCCTGACAGGTTCAAGAAGGATCCGTGATGTGTTCTGGCGTTTTGTAATTTCCTTCTGAGGAAGATGCATCGAAAGCAGAATTGCTTGGAGAAAGAGAGAGAAAGAGAAAAAGAAAGAGAGAGATGGCACGTTATTTCGGCGGTGTTAGGTGGAACAAAATTTCAATGTGATTTTCCCGGTAATTAATTCCGCGAGACATCCGCTTTTCCGAAAGCTCTTGAAAAGACTCGACATCGAGAGTAAATTAGACGCGATATAGAGTCGTTGAAGTTACCTCCCGAGGAGGGAGAACATTCGGCGGAAATTGCAAATCAGTCGCGGCTGCGACGCAAAGTAGAATTGACCGAGGGAAAATGAGACAAAAATAAAACATACTTCCCGCAAATGATAAGGAAATAAAGAAGAACGTCAAGCTCTTTCGCAGCTGATGTTATATTTTATTCATGTACCTCGTAACTCGAAAACGTGGTCGATATTACTACAATCGCGTCGTAATTCGTATTTACGAGCACGAGCCGCGGTTGCGTGGCCGTTGAAGAGGAGCGTGATCGATCGTGCTGTGCGCACGAGAGTAACGAAGAATGTCGGTGACTCGGTCGTTTCGGCGAATATATCGACTGCTGTCCGTGCCCTTCCCATTTGTTTTACTTCGGTAGATTCAACGACCGGAATGAGTCTTTCCCCCCTCGCATAAGATCATAGTAGAGTCTGTTTATTACACGAAAGCTAATATAAACTGAAAGAGCCCATAAAATCCGTTTACAATTCATACATACATATGTGTATAAATATACTTACCAATAACAATCTTCGAAACATTCTTCTGATTAAAAACAGCTGATCTAACAAGTTTTCTTACAATTTTTTTTACTGCCAAATTGAATTGCACTTCCAATCGGAGATCCCTGATGAGGAAGCCGGCAAACTGCTTTACGAAGAAAAGCTAGTCGGCGAAACTTCGTCATCTCCCCAATGATTACACCGCGGCTAAAGGGAACGTCGAACCGGTAGATGTCCATCACGAAATTGGACACCGGGGGGTTGTGTGCGTCAACGGAGTGTGTGCCAACGACTCCGTAATTTCCAAACAAACTCGACAATAACACTCGTTTCGCGGGGATGCAGTCACACAAATTATTACTCCATTGTGAAACAACACAGCTGAGTCCTTACCCCCGGTATCTGCTTACGAAGGATAAGACGAGATTTAAGACTCATCGTAAATTGTTCTGAAAACCGAGTCGTATACATCTCGTCTCTTTAATGGATTCCCTTCGCTATTTTATGCAATATTTCTAACGTTTTCATTTATCACGTGTCTTTTATGACAGGCATAAATATACACCCACTCTCACACATAACAAATTGATATTACTTTATACATACACTTACTGACAAAAGTTAAGAAACAAAGTGGTAGTTTTTAACATTAAATCGCTGATCAACAGGACGCCTCACATTATTTCCTGAGTCATTTCCGAATGAATTGAATTTATTTTCATCGCTCCACTAGAATTTTTGACCACTTAGTAATATATATATTTGTACACCAAAATTCTTAAATAACTACTTTGTTTCTTAACTTTTGTCAGTATATATCTTCCGTAAAAGACATGAAAGTACCGGATCGATTGATGAAGGAAATCGCTAAATATAAATTTACTCGATTGAATCATAATTTTGATTTTTCTTTAGTTTATTTTCTATGTTACATTGTTTTGAATCTGATGATTTTGACACGATATTTCTTCAGCTGATTATGAGTTGTTTTATCCGACAAATTATGCGAGTCTACTATTCTTTCTGCAGAATGTAATCCAATTCGTTCGTGATTTTATCGTTCTCTTCCCGAATGCTTTATTCCCTATTTCGTCAGCATGAAAGTATTTATCCACGGAAGTTTATCGATACGAGGAAAACTATGGAGAACGAGAGAATAATTTCTCTTTGCGGTCCGCGGTTCTCGTTATGTTTCACCTCCATCACGTTACGCTCACTCAAAGTTTATTAACGCGGCTAACATAGATAGAATTACACGAGCTTCTCAATTACAAAACGCAAGACGAAAAGCAGGATAATCGAGTTTATAGTTAACACTCGTTCTAGTGATTGGCACTTGATTTTTTTTCCATGATTACTTTTTTACTTGACATTATAGTAGGATTAATTTGGATTTTTCATGACACTATTATTTTAGATGTTCTGCAGTTAGAACATAATTTTGTTTTCACTTTTGAGAAAAAAAATTGACAAGTCTTTGAAGTGTGTCAATCATTGGATTGGTTTTACTCTCTAAATATAAATCAATAATAGAATACACTATCGATTTGTTGAACTATTTACATTATTATGTAAGATTCATACTTAAAAAAACTTTATAGATCTAAATATAAAAAAAAATATAGAAAATATATTTGTTTATTTTGTTGCATGAAATAATAAACCACAATATTATTTCAAACAACTGTGTAAATATTATGGACAAAATTTTTTTATATTCTTGTTTCTTGCATATTTTTTAAACAAATAGAGAGGATATATATTAACAGATATATAAAAAAAAAGATTATTATATTAAAAGATATAAACAAAAATCTGAATAAAGTTTGCGTTAAAACGCATTAAATAAAAAATACCATCTCTGGCAGAGGCAAAGTTACGCGGATGTTACGATCTTAAATCTCTACCGTGTTGAAAATCGCCGGGAAAGATTTCCGCATGTATCTACGCGGAAAGAAATACGAAGGAGTGGAAAAACGACTATAGATCTCCCTTATGAGTTCTGCTGTCGCGGTACATAAATCAGAAGCCGACTCGCACAACTCTGTAAGAATTTATCGAGTCTAAACGTCCACGTAATGCAATCCCCTCTCTGCTTTGTCGCCGGGATATAAAGATAGAATAATAAGACATCCGATTTAATGCCGTACACAAACATCTCGCACGCGATCCTTAATCCGTTGATTGGATTCACTATAGAAATGGCAAGTACGTTTATATTTGAATTGGTTATACGGACAAGATCTCTCTCGCTCTCTTTCTTGATGTCGTAATCATTTGTTTGTACATTTCTACGCTCAATTCTCGATTTATTACCTATAAAACGACATATAAGATACTCTCGAAAAACACGTTTTCTATCTCAATAAAAACGGAAAGTGAAGAACAGCTATAGAAAAAGTTTTGGAAACAGATGACATTTAGCATTGAGTTGAATGTGACGTTAAATAGATCGAGGTGTATATACGAGGCAATGAAACGCATGAAACTGTTTAACAAATTTCATTACGAGCTATTATCGCCATTTATCGTGCCAAACATGAGAGAAAGAAAAAGAGAGCGTATTGGAATAGAAATTGAAATGACGAACATTTAATCGTTCGCTCGTAGGGAACGCGATTTTATTCAAATCCGTGACCGTGGCTGTGGAAAACTGGTCTTGCGTTTGGTCTTCTCAATGAAACTATAAGCTATTAAATTCCTTTGCGCGGCTGTTTCAGACGTGGTGACCGTATAATTGTATAATAAAAAAACAGACAATGTTAAAAAATAAGAATACCACATGACAAAATAATATTTTACACAAAACATTGCGCGTATACAAGTTTTTAAAAAGTTGTTACTTAAATTTTAAGAGAGTGATTAATATTATCCGAGAGTTTTGACTCTTCCCTTTTTTTCTGTTTCGGGAATTATCAAATTTTCACATTTTGACGCCATGCCTCTCGGAGCATTTTATGTATACGGTTGCGCGTACAGTTATCGGATTATTTGTCACTGCGCGTTACTTCGTGCATGACAATCGTATCGCGCCGGATATTTCGGAACCGAAAGGGGTCACATACGAAACGGACAGCGAAGGTCGACATTTTTTTCCATCGAGATTTCCCGGCGATTCGCGCGCTCTCCCGCGCGTGATTTCTGACTTGCTGCAAAGGGCGCGCGATAGATCTCTCTTTATATGGCCGTGTACGTGCGTCACAGTGCATAAATCAATGTTAACGTGGTTGAACACGGCGTGGATTTATCGAACGCGTCTTTCCCCGTGCGTAATGATAAATTATGACGATCGAATGACGGCAAGTCGCCTGCCCCGGGTCCGTCGAGAGGGTGACGACGCGCGCTCGTGCGCGCGCGTGTGTATGCACAGGATGACGTGTAATATGGGGTGCCTCGTCGTTTTCGGGAGAAAGAGAAGAGAGGGGTGCCCCGAGAGTATCGACGGCGGCGCGCTGGTTATTATATGCTCGTCGTTTGCTCGCCCCGATACGGACTTTCCGTAACATAATGGCGTCATCCCCGAGGCGAGTAACGAACGGTCCATCGTGTTACGTTGCGCAAACATAAACTTGCGAAAAGCGGTACTTGCCCGCACGATAATTCCATCCTTCCTGCAGGATGTTGATAAGCAATGTTGGATTTTAAATATCCTATACGGGATTAAATACCTTTCAGGAGAAA
Organism: Pseudomyrmex cubaensis; assembly: GCA_014825685.1. Taxonomy (NCBI): domain Eukaryota; kingdom Metazoa; phylum Arthropoda; class Insecta; order Hymenoptera; family Formicidae; genus Pseudomyrmex; species Pseudomyrmex cubaensis. The sequence goes on from QVOA01023635.1 coordinate 15,177, forward strand.
AATAACGGGCAAATCAAACAAAAAAAAAAAAAAAAAAAAATTTACAGAATCTTTTCAGTAATTGATAGCCAACTTTGTAATCAGAAAACGTTTAAGTGTCGTTAGCTCTTTGTTTCTTGCGAGTATCGACAACGAGTCGGTAGCACTTTTTCATTCGCAATCTTTCTGGCCGGCAACTAGACGCAGTCTCTAACATTTAATTAGAGAGAAACTTTAATCGTAGCGCACTAATTAACATCACCGTGAACGTGGGTGGCGGCCGTGTCGGTTCATCTGAAGTATATATCTACGTGAACTGTTTCAGCACGAGGCACTGGCATACATTAGGCTGACTCTTACATAGTATCTGATGTAAGAAAGAAACGTATGGTAACATCGCATTAATTAACATTGGCATAGTTTTACAATCTTGCTGTTACATTAGCCTGTGATAGCGTGAAAGCTGTATGTATTATGCATTTGCGACGAGTACCGGCGTTTAATAGACGGTTTCAACGCGCTAATTATACGAAAAGCTAATGAGGTTGCACGTGTACGAGAGTTTGCGCCGCGAACACATTATCCCGCTATAGACTTCGAAACAGCGGGAAGAATCTGTTTTTATCTATTGTTTTTTATTTACAAGAATATTTTTTTGTTATTGATAATTTTTATCATCAATATTTTTGTATTATTGACGAGAATAGTTTTATATTATTTTATATTATTTAGACTTATTTTATCAATATATATAAATAATATATATGTAATTAATCGGCAATGTATTTAAAGATTTAACAACTTTGTAATCTAATGTAAAAGAAAAAATCCACGATGATCGTGTTGAAAAATCTCGATATGGGACCAAACGTCGAGGAGCGCGGAAAGCAATTCAATCGTTCTTACGAGAGCGTTTCGCGCAATGTCAATTTCAGATACGTCCACAGCAGAGACACGCTCGGCGAAGAATCGTTCGGGAAAATGAGCGCAGCCGTAGAAAACGGCGTGGACGCGTCGAAGCCGCGCGGCGGTGGCGTTTTCTCGAGAGCGTTCGCCAAGCGTGCGCAGCCTTTCGAGGAAGGTGAGTCCGATGACAGCTCCTGGTCACTCTTGGGACAGGTTGCGGTATTACACGGGATTCTCCCTCCTCCCCGCCTGGTGCTTGGAAAGATAAACATCCGCGCGCGAGGCTTCGTGGCTTTCGACGAGGCACGTCGGAAATTCGCGCCACTTTACACGAGCTTATCTCGTTAATTGCGTCAATTCAAGTTTCGAAGCAAAACACACACGTTGCGCGCGCGCGTGCGCGTTAGGTTGCAATTTATTAATTACGCGCGTGTTTATTGTACTTTTGCGGCTGCAATCATACGTTACATTGGTACTTCGTCATTTTGTTCACATTTAAGTAATACAATATATTTTACGACAACGTAATATCATATTTTACGACCGCGCAGTTCCTCGGAGATCGAATATCCTGACGATAATACGTTGCGACACTTGATATGTATAATACATCATCCTGTTACTTTTACTGCCGCGTATGAATCGCACGTGTCTACTTCGGTCTACTGCAGTTCTCCCATACACGCGTTCTCTCGCGACAAGCTCGATATGTTTTCCTGCTACTATACAATAGGCTATAAAGACTCCTCGCTTTTACCGTACAGACGCTGTATAACATCGGCACGCGTTACCTATACATTGTCTCTCATTTCTTCAATCGAGACAATACGTATAGCGATGATGAGGATGCGAGCAAGAGAAACCAAAAACATCAGAAAAATGCTCTCTGTGCTTAAGAGCTTGGGCAAAAAAAAAAAAAAAAAAAGAAACAAACAAACTTCCAATTTACAGTGACGTTAATATTGCAATATTCACGTTTGTGTTACATCCTTTTTCTCTTTAATATTCGCGCTACGAATTCGCAGCTTATGGATAATGAATGAACCTCCATTGCGGAGGCTGGCGCTCGCCGGCGAAATAGTCGCATTTATAAAGGATCACTCCGGCGGTTCTCGAGCCCTCTCAGGTGCGCCGATTTTGCCGTAATTCAAAGCCTTCCCGTACTACTACCGTAGAATTCTGGTCTAATTGGAGAGAGAGAATATTTGCCCCGCTTACACTTCGCTTGTAACTCAAAACATTGCTAATCCATTAATCCTGTTTCCAGCGCGCCTGCTCCACGGAAGTCAGACCGGTAAACTGCGCGCTACGCCGGATATATATTAAGCACAATGTAATTCAGGTAGTCGTGTCACGAGGATTACGGGAACTCGTTGCAATACTACGAGAGGGGGGGGGAGGGTCGAGATGCATTAGGATGCATCGCGCGATGTCAGAAGTGCGCGGCAATACTTTATTATTAAAGTTTTTTTAAGTTCCGTTGCTGTTATAAGGCGATTCCGAAACATATGAGCCGCATCTATCGAAAACTTAATTAATTATTTATCAAATTTACAATATGTTAGACAAACTATATCAATAAAAACTTTATACTGTCTTTTGCTATAAAAAATATTACGAATACAAAATCTTTAGTCCTTATATCTTAAAAAAACCTTAATAAAATTATGCATTTTTGCCATAGGGATGAGTTATATGGCTATTTACGGATGGGAATACAATTCATGCAAAAATCTTAAACTACAACATTGCTATAATCCATTCTTTATTATCTCTCTTACACTTATATATATCGCACAATAACAGCTAAACGTTTTTAAAAACTTTGTAGTAATCATTTTACGTATCCGCAAAATTTGCGCTAATTATCACGCTGGCGAATCGACTAAATTGACGGTGGGTTTGTTGATAGTAACAATAAAAAGCTGAAATCGCAACACAATACTAATGTAACATAAAGGCACGTAACAAAGTAATTGCACGCAAATTATTCTCACTCTTATTTTTTTTTACCTATGTGGCATAAAATGGGCGCGACTCAAACCTCGGAGTTATCTTGCACATATATGTACATGTATGAAAACAACCAAATTTATATATAAATTTTTAATCATAATAAAAAAATTTTAATCATAATAAAACAAAACAAATTGTTAGTTAAATCAAGAAATAGGACCTTTCGGCAAATTCGTCGAATTGAGAAGGCATGAAATGCGAGAAATCCGATTCCTAATCAGAATGTCTTTTTCGTTAAAATGGTATTTTAACTTTTATACGGGAATTAAATGAGTAATTTATATATATGTGACGCAAGTTAGCATGAATTTTTAGTATGAATTTTAGAAGTGTTATTCAATTCGAATTTATTACATGTATTAATTTATATGTTAAAAATATATTCTGTACACATATATCCAGCGTTTGATTCTCATAGTCTTATTTCTTGATTTAGTTTATAATAGAGTTGTTTATGAATGTTTGTTTAAAAGTTTTAATTTTTATTATGATATATTTCTTCACTCCCTACGTATAATCCCGTAACTCCAAAACGCAAATTTTAGAGGAGAGCAGTTTGAAAGTTTACAAATTCATATGTTTCCCTAGTTAAGAGTGTCTTTTCGGTTTCAAATTTTTATCTTTTTTATGAAGATTGTTTTTTAATATTTGGTGACCATAAAGAACATGACTTTCCAAGTGTCACTATGCAATA
>QVOA01023639.1:0-13400 GCA_014825685.1 Pseudomyrmex cubaensis
CGGCTTCGATAAAAAAAAAAAAAAAAAAACCTCACATTGCTGTTTATGCTATATAATGTGTGCTGTGCCATATAAATTCTGTCTACATTTATACTCGCGATGGAAAGAAAATCGATAAGACGAAAGTGAAACAGCAGCGCTAGAATAGACTAGGCGCGAAGTGCAGTTCTGCTGTTAATCTGTGCAATATGTGATGCCAATACGGGAATATAATAACAGACAAATTATTTCTCGATGAATAAATACAGAATTTTCATCGTAGATAAATTAAACATTAAAAATTAATGAATTATAAAATTCCTGATGTTAGTTGATGTTATTAAATTTCTTTCGTTGAGTTATCGTAATTTTCACGACAAAAATTTTCCTTATCGAAAATAACACACAAACTCTAACAAAAAACAAGTAAATTGAAAGAAAACAACTAAATTTTGCAAATTAGCAATTCAAAAATATTTTGAAATCGCATATGCGTGTGTGTAAAAGTTCAAGGATTAAACTTTTTTTACCCCGACTATAAGCAAATATATTTCACAACAGAATTTTTATTAGAGATAAATTACATTGATACATTATATTTCTCGTCAAGATTGTTGCAACAGATGGACTTTCGCCGAGAGTAACGATTGTAAATGAAACAGATGTATACAATTTATCTCGTCAGCAAAAAACTAGAACACACAGAACAGTGTTCGAGTTTACGGGATGAGGGGTTATTGCACACATTTTTTTTCCGATGTTCTTGTTTGCATGATAAATCCGTTGTTATTATTCAAGTTTTAATGTCTCCGTTTAATCTCGAGAGAAGCATTTTATTCGCGATAAAATAATGCTATACGCTATAGAAAAAATATCGAAAATGTTTTCAAAATTTTTCGGTAACTCGACAATTTTCGATCGCAAACACGTGTTGTCGTCATATCGAGGTCAATACATGATGGAATTGTCGGAAATATAGAAATCATTCTGTGAACAACCAAGAGTCTTCATATGATTCACTATGTTTATGTTTGCAGAATCGACATTTGATAGAGAACAATAATTTCCGCGGTCGAAGTCAACAGTATTCGTGATACGAGACGTCGCGATAATTTGCCTGGCGCAAGTTTGTTTAAGATAATTGTGCTTGTTTTTTCGATTATCTGAATTATCGCAACAAAAGTTTAGACTAGAAGACTTGTTAGAAACAAACTACTTTACATACTTAAAGATAAACTTCTATTCCTGCTTTTTTAGAGAAATTTGTATTTTTAAAACTTACTTAAGCGTTATCGCCAGGAAATTACCGGACACTTAGTAATATTTATTTCGGGTTCTTTTTACGGACGGAGAATGAGGAAAATATTGCCAGCGATAGCCTTGTGTATGATAAATGATTCCGCAAAACGCAAGGATTTACATAATTCTTCGATCTTTTTTTTTTCTTTTTTTTTGATCTTATAATTGAGTGATGTTTCGAAACAGACGAAATGCGTCTCCGAATGTAATAGACACTCAAGATATCTAATCGCTGTGATATAATATGCGAAATAAGTTTCCGAGTACTGATAGCATTTTTGCGAAGCACTTAATCCCGAATTCCGAGTGCAATTAAGTCAAACGGAAAAAACACGTTTATGACTACTAGTGATAAAGTCAAATTCCATTTCTACGCTCTTGCACAAGAGTTTCATCACATTTTCTAGTCAATATTCATTAAATGATGAATATTAATTGATTTGAGGAAATCGAACAGAAATTTTCCATTATATGCTTTTGATCGTATTATTGTTATTATTGAAATAATTCCACGTCATTTAAGTTTAATTATCCGTTTTAGAATGAAGAAAGATGTCATCTCGCTAACGAGAGACACAAAGGAGCGAGTAGCTGGGTCAGCTATGCATTACGGTGCAAAAAAAAAAAAAAAAGGATATTGTGACATGAAAAGATTACGCACTCTATATACCAGCACAGAGAATCTCATTGTATATTTGCATATAGTAGAAAGTAACTGCCCCAAGGCTGATTGTTGATCGGAGTATAAACAATATTTAGTGACTAAAATTAAACTTTGATATTTAACGTTAAAAGTATCATGAGAGTGACACTTTTAACGTTAAATATCATAAGGTTTAATAAATACTAAATATTGTTCATATTCCGATTCAACGAATCATCCTTGACCGTTAAACTTTTCTGACGAAATCTTCCATTGATTGTCATCAGTATACGTCGTATTTCGACAACGCGTATTATCGTCACACGAAGGTAAAAAACTGATAGGAGCGAGCTTAACAAAGGAAATGTAAATAAATTCAAAGAAAAAAAAAAGAAATGAACAAAGTGTCTGAATACGAATTGTCGAAGATTTCGGAAATTACGACGTACATATATTAGATTTATCTCGAAGTTTAAAGAACGCTAAGCTGTTTTTTTGTTTTTCGTGCGAGTGCGCGCGATTCACAGTCACGTGGCTCTGATAAAAGCCAAACTGTATAGACGTTTTTTGTCGGCACAATGTCTTTTGCTGTAATCGCACGTGACAGACGACGTGATGATTACATAATTGTCATATGCGACATTTTATAGTGTGTATCATTTTGTAATTTTGTCTGTCGTTGAGACATGATGCACGCTGGGAAACTATTAAATTTAAATTGTTTTATTCCAAGCTTTATATAATAGACAAACACACAGTTGCAATTTTAATTACACTGACGTAATTTCTAAAAATACATATATATGCAATTATCATCAATAATTTTTGCTGATAATTGTACGTGCAGATCTATATCGTTTATCATTTTTACAGTATATTATCGATAATCTGAGACTAAATACAAATTTTTGCTTATTTGTGGGGGAAATAAAACGCTAAAAACAAAGTAATAATTATTAATTCGTATTTTCCGATATTTTTAAAGATATTTTATCATCATTTGGACGAAACACACAATTGGTTTCAGATAAATTTCATTAGTTTTCTTGCCGCTAAATATTGCACAATGAAGATAATTGTTTTGACAACTATAATTTTAAAAACAATTTTAAAATGATTTAAAAACGTTTAGTCAAAGACGTTTTCGTAATACATATGTTTTCTGTCATTTTTCCTTGTGGTTTGAAACATCTCTTACGTTGGACTTTGTCCAACGTGTAATGTCTTCTGTGTGGTCCTCATTGACTGTCAGGTCACACAAACAAATGCTTCCATATACATAATATAAGTGAGTTCGCGGAAGCGGGTGAAATATTAGAACGCATGTATATAGCGCAGCATCCGCCGCATAATGGAACTCCACAGATGTTTTGGGAAATTTCCATAACAATACAGTTATCGGTTTTACATAGCGTATACATGAAATCAAACGATTGTTGCGACTTTGAATAATTTACACTTCCTTGAAATTCAATCAGCTACTGTTTATTCATCATGCTTTTTTGCGGAGTGGATGATCGGTTGTATACATGTATGTAGAACTTGCTTGTACACGTATGTGGAAGTTGAAATACGGTGAATAAGTAATTTTTTTTTTCTCATTTAATCGCAAATAATTTACGCAAGTTCAATTTATCTCTTCAATTTATTTGCTATATAAGTGTACATATTTAAAAGTCTGTTTACGTCATTGCTTTGCATTTCGACATCGAGGTAAGGTAAAGCAGTATCGAAAACAAGCGGAAGAACAAAAAAGCAGCATTGAGAACAACAAGGTTTTTTTTACCTATTTGGTAAAAAACCTTGGAATTTTCTATTTTTTATTCAATGACTCTGTCGCACGTGCAAGTTTATTGATAAACTTGCGACGCGAAACGAAGACGAACGAAGTATTTGTTGCGAACAACTGACAGTGTCTGGTGTGTTGTATTTTTAACGGGGAAATATTCACTGGCTGTTAACCAAGTTCACCGAAGCCACGAGAATTCTGTGAGTTACGTCAGTTGCACGTGACATGATAGTTATTAAATCGCGTCGTGTCGCGCAGTCGACCAAAATTTGATCAGTCAACTTGAAATCTCGTACTTTTAGACAAATAGAATTGCCGAATAAAATTTTATAAACATTTATATAAACGTAAATATTTATATAAACGTTTATATAAATTTATATAACTTTTATACAATTTTGTCTTTGGGAAATAATTGAATGTAAATTAATGCGAGAATTTACTGCGATAGAAAGTAGTGAATAAATGAAGACTCGGAAACGTGTTTTTTCGTGTACATAGATATAGGGGATAGCTCTGTGATCATGTAAAATTACAGTTATTCACGAAAGCGAAAGTAGATTACACGGCGGTAGATGATGAGTAACACCCAGCTTCTTCTCGCCGTGACCTGCCTTACGATCGTGATTGCCGTTCTTGAACAACATTGCGCAACCATTACTGATGCCTTGTGCATTTTAAATACAATGGATATTTTTTGCATAAATATTTCCCATTAATTTCAGAAAAGCCCAAAACGCAATTGTATACTTTATTTAGCTTTTCAGAGAGATAACATTTACAAAATGTCTGTAGTTGATATTTTTTTATGTATTAAGTTTCAAAAATGAATTTTATATTCTTTGCTACATCTTTTATTTGAGATTTCTGTTGTAAAGAATTGAGACTATGAGTTCAAAATGTACGGAAGCACGTTTTAGAGATTTATTCGTTTTTTGTTCACCGATTTATTCGTTTTGCAAGTCTCTCTTTTCGTAGATATAAATAGAATGAAGAAGAGAGTTCTCGACAAATGCGAAACGCGCAGTAAATCGATGCTGTTGCTTTCTAGCGAGCGAGATGCGATACGAAACTAATGTCGAAACATTCACCGCGGTACTCGATACGAAAGTTTACGTATCGCAACATCGATCGTGCGCACAAGTTGAACTGTTATCGAGCGTAACAATTGACCGTTCGTTTATCATAAAATGGTGTATTATCAGCCGTCATTTAAAAGCAAGAGCCGAGAGTATCACGTGAACGCAGAGGAAACATTGTAACAAACAACAATCACGCGCTTTTCCTTTTTATCAATAAAATGTCAAAAGTAACGGGGTATTATTGCACAATCTTTTACGAGAACTAAAAGCAACGTTGGAGTTGCGATGCTCAATAAAGCTTTTATCTTTTACAGTGAACGATGGCCAAGTGAGAGCAGCACCGCAGTACAATGGTCTGGTGAATGCAGTCAAACAGATCATTAAAACAGAAGGAGTGCGTGGACTTTACAGGGGTGTAACACCGAATGTTCTGGGATCAGGGAGTTCGTGGGGTTGCTATTTCTACTTGTAAGCACTTGAGACCAGGAACACAGTAGCAATGTTTTTCTTTTGTCGATAACTGCTCTAGAGTTTTTTTTTTTTTTTTAATTTTAGCGATTATCTTACGTGCATTAGATATAGTCTGGATAAGCGATAAGCTGAGGAAACTCTATTTGTAATTGTGTTACAAAATCAATTTTTATCACAATATTGTGATAAAAATCTTAACTCGAGATAATTGATTAGCGTCGATAATGTTCAATTTTGGATGCGTTCTCCCAAATTTCCGGTTGCGCCGGAACTAACAAAGAATTCAATTGCAGCTACAACATGATAAAGACCACGATCCAAGGTGGTAACTCGAAGAAACCGCTCGGTCCATCTATGCACATGTTGGCTGCCGCAAAAGCCGGAGTCCTCACTGTACTCGTGACCAATCCGATCTGGGTGGTGAAGACACGGCTGTGCTTACAATACGCGGGAGATGTGGAATTGGCGGAATCCAAGAGATATCGCGGAATGATAGACGCTTTAAAGAAAATATACAAGACCGAAGGCATTAGAGGCTTATATAAGGCAAGCGGATCTAGAGATTTGAAAGAAAATCAGAACTATCTGTAGAGCAAAATTACTGTTTTATTTTTTACAGGGTTTAGTTCCTGGATTGTTCGGTGTTTCGCACGGTGCGATGCAATTCATGACGTACGAGGAGATGAAGAACAAATACAATAATTATCGCAACGCACCTATTGACACGAAATTGGTGAGTTACTTACTATCTGACACAGAAATGTACAGATGGGTGATTCTCATTAATCTTTCTGGGATCTTGAATGTTTGTTTTTAAATTTCTATTTTATAACCGCATTACATCTTCGCTTTAAAAAAACACTGTAGAGAAAAAGTTAAGAAATCACTTCTTGTGAAACGTATAATATTTTGTAAAATATAAAGGATATACGTAATAAATTATCAACCCTATATGTATGTTAAGAACAGTATGTATGTGTATGTGTACTATTTTTTATAGAGTATAATGGAATATACTATTTTCGCGGCTCTGTCAAAACTGATCGCCGCGGGGTCGACGTATCCTTATCAGGTAGTGAGAGCGCGACTCCAGGATCATCATCACGATTACCGGGGCACCTGGCACTGCATCCAGTGTACATGGAGGTCAGAAGGCATAAAGGGTTTCTATAAAGGCTTATCACCATACCTTATACATGTTATGCCGAACATATGTCTAGTTATTATCATTTACGAGAATTTTACTAATGGCAGTTAATTTGCATTGACATAAATTATAATTTGGAAATGTAAGCAAATTTTTTAGATCAATTTTTTTAACTTTTTTTTTTTTAACCTGTAGCGCGTAGTATTTCCCGATTTGTTGGCACGATGCTACCGAGTGCATCGAGTTTTTTATCATTTAGGCCATGGTACTCAATTATTTTTAAATAAATGTGACGCCGTTCAAATAAGTGGCAGTACAGATTATAAAAACTGGTTTTGATTATTTATTTAATTTTCTTTTTTATAAAATAATTGTTTGTCACAAATCTTTTGGAAAATAATTATCTCTCTCATTGATGGATGTTTATTTTATTTGATCGGGAGATATAATTTATATATAGATAATAAGTTTTCTGTAGTTACACTCCAAAGTGATAGCATATAATGATTTCTGTTATTTTTGTATATCTCTATTTATGCTGCAAATTGATTCGTATGTATAGTGATAACAAAAGTCTGTCACTACTATTTAAATGATTGTTTTTCTGCTGCTACTCGATTTGCTTCCTGCGTAGATAGATTTGTCACGCAGCGAATATATAAAAAAAAAAAAACAAAAAAAAAAAAAAAAAAAAAAAAAAAAAAAAAAATTATTTATTCAATTGTTCATTTGTTGTCCGTTATACAGTAGCGTAGAAACGGACGTCGCAGTTTTATTCTTTATGACGTACTTTATGCAAGAAAAAGTTCGTTAACATACAGAAATGTATTTTAACATGAAGTGTTTTCTAATTGTGTAACTAGTACGTTGCGACATCTTCTATTTGTCGAAAGTGTCTAGGTGATTTCGCATCAACTAAATTGGATTTAGTTGTGAACGCACACATGCCGAATTGCACGCATGTGCGAGAGAAAGCGAGGAGTATATAAAAGTATGAATATAAGCTAATTGATGCTTTAGTGCGATGTAAGAACTGCAAAAAAAAAAATAACAAAAATACATCTGATTTGCTGTCGAAAGACGACGCAATCTCGAAGATTAGATAAATTAAAATAACCAAATCTATTTAATAATAATAATAATAATACACAAAAAACACACCATGTATGTCTGTATAATGTTCCAACTATTTTTGATGCATACTGTTACGCACATCCGCATATGTAAAGTGACCATTTTTGGTGTACGAACTTCAACATGAATTAGACGTCGCGCTTAATTTAAGCGATGTTTTTTTTTTCGAATTTTAGCTATTATATTCGCTGAATTTCTTGAATCCGTATTGTCTTATTGTTTTCGTTCTTACGTAAGCAATTCGATATCTCCGTAAGAGTTGCTTACCTCGCTCTACTCAAAGTAGAGTATACATACAATTCGTAATAAATCAATTTTGACAAGGACTGTCGTAAGAGATACTTTACTGTCGTGTAAAGTTTGACACTCAAAAACTACGATAGATAGCAATAAGTTTTAGCGCAATCTGTAAATAGTAGGACGAATTTATTTATATCAATTCTTTTAGCTATAATCCTGACATCTGTTTCTTCGATACAAACTAGAAGGAAGTGAAGGAGCATTCTTACAATAACATTGTGACATTAATAAACTTATCACATATCGAAACAGATTGCAAAGTGTTTGTTATTAATTTTTTTTTTTTTTTTGTTTACTGTTTCAGAGTGTTTTACGCTGAATATTTTTGAATTTGACCTCTTTTCTTCAGTTTATTTTTTTTTATCAATTTCCAGAGAGAATTTGTTCGATGATCGTAGACATGGAAGAAGGCGTTTACAATATTCTTATTTAATACAATATTCTCTGTTAATCTCTTTAGCATATTGTATTTTGTAAATTTATTGTTTCTTCTATCTTTCACATAATAAAAAGCATGTAGAAAGGTATTGTGATTTGTTAGATAATTTATTAAGCCACCAGCAGTACGATTTTTGAACATGTATATAATTACGCGATAATTACGAATTATCGACCATTTATCACATTTCGGAAGAAATTTCTCGATGCACAAAATTTCTATTGACTGGAGAAAATAGTAGTGGAAAAATATAAATGTTATGTTTTTGTTTACTTTTGCAAAAATTATCGGAAGAAGCATCAGTTCCAAATCAGATTCACATTTGTTATAGCGTCAAGAATCGTACGCGGGTTCACTTGATAGCCTTAGAAATGCTTCGCATTTTCTCAGTCTGTTGTGAAGCAAAATAAAACAAAGAAGTATTGCTGGTGGTTCTTTACAGGTATGAGGGTTGGCGTGGCTTTTTCAAGGGTTTAAGCGCAAATCTCATCAGAGTGGTTCCGGCAACGGTTATCACATTCGTGGTCTACGAAAATATGTTTCATTTTCTGCACAAATCATCCTAACGTGCTACTACTGCGGAAGAGACTATTGCTGTGCGGTAGACAAGCCGAAGGATTAAGGTAAAGCGAAAGAAGAAGGAGAAAGACTTTTAAGAAGAGTGAAATCAAATAAAATATATGAAATCGGACTTATTAGAATTCTTGCAAATTTCAATAATTATGTTTGCAAGAAAAATTATAGTGTATAGTCTGTGCAAAAAATCTTTCAAAAACACGGTTTTAAATTCCTTAGTAATATTTTGCAAGTTGATATGTGTCAATTGAAACAAAAACATCTATTATTGTAAAAAATAATTTTAAGAGGTAGTTTTATATTTTTTTAATATTTTAATTTAAGAAACATTTGTCATAAAATATTTCTTACGTTAATTTTTGCGAGAAAATGTTGCGTTTATTCCTATATAAGTGTTATTTACATTTCTTTCAGGATATTATTTGGTTTTTTATGTCACAAATGTAATAGATGATGTAAAACTTTAATTGGCTAAACGTTCACTCACATTTTATTTTAGCACAAAATGTTTACCGAGACTGAGTGACTAATAGAGTTAAAAAAAAGAGACTGATTGTGAGAATGATTACTAACGTCGCAGTATATATGTTATGTATATAAGATTGAAAGAATTGAAATAATTAAAGGCTGAATTGTTACAGCGTGCACATATTTTTTAAGTGCATGTTTAAAGTGTGTCGACAGTCAAGAATTCCCGGTAGTAACACACGTAAATACGTAATTTTCTTTGTGTTATATATTTTGCAGATGATAAAGTGATGTATGACTTTTCTATCTATAATTTGCTTTAAGTTTAGAATTGAAATAAATTGTAAAAGGTATATGTTGGTTTTTATATATTAAGTTGTGTGTGTTATTTGTGTTATACTTGAAGTTATAATTGCAAAAGTTTAATCATTAATGGTAACATTTTATAGACACAGGATATTTAATAGAAATAAAAGAAATATGTTAAAAATAAATATTAAAAAATATATATAAAGTTTATATATTTAAATATAAACTTTTGTCATAAATTCATACAATATGTATGCCCGGGACTCTCAAACAAATTAAAAGAATAGAAACATTTTCAATATATTATGTAATAGCAAAATAAATTTCTTGGTGCTGGAAAATATATTGCAGTATTGCAAACTCAAACTAATTTATTGTTACTTTCTTTATTTTTTCTCAATGTATAATATATAATTACTTATACATTTTATTGTACACATGTATAATTTATAAGTTATATCGCATATATAATTACGCATATATAATTTATAAATTTATATGCATCAAAATTGCTTACTTACATTATTATCATAACTGTTTAATTTACATGTACGTTGTATATATACATACATATATTAATGCTTTATAAATAGTATGTTTTATATACATATGTATATTTATACGTTTACAAATAATTGTTAAAAGATTGACAAATTATCGAAAAAATGTAAGAGATAGCAAGAGAATTAAGCGGGGTAGGTGAGCTGCGCGTCCTCTGAGAGCCTCGAAAAATTGCTGAGAGTATCAGGAATACATGTAGCGCGAGGAGTTATGCGAGAGGTATCTGTGGGCGAGGTTACGCGTCCCGCCATCACCTCCTACACGCCTACGAGCCAATCGCGATTGGTTGAGGCACGCGCGCCTATAATGGCCGCGCGCGTGCTCTGTAATGGCGGGCGCGAGCGGGATGGGATCAAGCGTGTTATATAGACGCCCAGCTCAGGAGTTCGCGCGTTACCTCTTCGCGCGACATATCTCCCTAGTAACTTCGCTCGGTTTAAGCGTTTTCAGCGTTTCCATAGTTTCCAACGACCAAGACCGCGGTATATAAAAAATCTTGTGTGCTCTTGTTCGCTTAATTACTTTATTAGCGTGTAAGATGAAATAAAGAGAGAAAGACAGGTATGAACAACGGACGAAATACTATATGCAAGTAAGTCTTTTATTTTCAATACTCATCGAATATTGTGTCGAATTTCGTGTAGATTTAATCGACATAATGACTTATTAGATCTAAAGGATTCAGAGAACAGTTTTCGTAACGTTGATCGCAAAGTTGTTCGTGCTCAGCTTGCGTGATTTCATTCGAGAGATTCTCGCTTCTCGACATAGACGGTCTACAATGTAAATGTAATTCTTATTATTATTTATTCGTTGATTTTAATTTCTATCGACATCTCTCTTTGTTTCTTTACATAATAACTTTCGAACATAACTACTTTTCACAATACTTACGTGAATAGAATTTGAAGAACATCACCAAGCACACCGTTTTTGCTTAAAGAATATTTTGCAGCTTGACAAATTACTTTCAGCAAACAATCTTGTCCAGGATAGCCCAGACTGTTGTAAAACACACAAAATGTCAGAATTTTTTTCAGTTTATTTACGAACATATACTTTGAAAAGTTCAAAAATCACACGTGTCATTAGAAACTAAATTTCGAAATATATATTGAGAATATATCTGTGTGTGATTTTAATCATAGTTTTGTTACCTTTCCAGTTTGCTTGTGAACAAGCTGTATATCAGTTGACGACTGAGACTTTGTTTCGCGAAATAACTTCCATAGTAGAAGTAAGTGGAATTCCATTCGCTTGGCAATCCGTAATTCGCCTCGAAATAAAACGACATCGATACAGATCTACCGGGAACGTCTACGGGAATACTCAAGGCAAAGAATATCTATAAAAGTGATAGAAAAAAACAACATGTTCTAATCAAAACAAATTATGAGAAAACAAATTATGTTCTAAAGATTGTGATATTTTGTATTTTTTTTTTTTTTTTTTTTTTTTTTTTTGTGAGAAAATAAGAGATGTTCCAATAGAGTTGATCATCCTCTCGATTTGCTCGGCAAATCACACGCTTTACATGTGTACTCGATAGATGCAAATGATTAATATAAAGCTAACAGGTTGCTCACACAGTACGAGACGCATTAGTAGATGAAAAATGAATGATTGATTTGCCATACCCCTGTATTACTACCCTCGGGAAATCCGATAGATCGCATATGCCTCGATACACCGTGTGTAATATTTTTCACTCCCGATACACGTGTTGACTTCATAAAGCAGCACATCAAAAACGCAAACGCTGTAATGTGATTTCTGAAAACATTTCAAGATGCACATTTATATCATTTATCAATATTTATCAGTCTTAAAAAAAGTTTTTGATGTTTCTTTTTATCTTCGACACACGTATTAATTACATTTGAGATTATTAATTTTCATAGCAATATTTCTTTTTTTTTTTTTTTACAATTGAATAACATATTTCGTAAAATAAACAACTGAATGTTTAGACATCGGAATGATATTTTTTTAATTTTTCATCGAAGTGCAAACGCGCGCTTGTACAATATACCACGGATATGTTGTCCATTCGAAACTCGGATGTGGGTCTCTCATGGGACGATCAATAACTCGGTAAAAATAAAAAAAGATACACGTCGCATCTGTTTGTTCATTTCTTTATTTCGCGAATTGTTTTGATTTTGCTATCGCTTCATTGATTTTACGCGCTCATGCAAATACCGATTCGTTCATTCCACGCGCAATTGCGTAGTTCCGATGCGCTCTCGAATGAAACAAAAAAAAAAAAACTTAATTTCCCGCGCCAAGTTTGTGTCACGCGTACCAAAATAAATTATTAAATAAATGTGTTATAAAATAAATATTATATTTTGTATGTTTTACTGATTTATTTAAACAGAATCGAATTATCATATTTTTTTAAATTTATTCTCTAATACCGACGCGAATATTTCTTGATATTGAACATACTTACCTCATCCTTTTAACGCGCAAATGGTCGAGATGTTCACTTGAAGTTTTTTTACCAAATGGCAAATTAACGGTTTGAACAATTTTGCGAGTGTGCGTGACGAACAAAATTACGTCAGTTTACACAAGGATAATAATTTCAGTTGTTAGTGCGATAATCATTTCCGTCTCGTTATGATCATATATTCTGGTGCGTATTCTGGTGTTAACAATATGTTACTATTATTTAGTGCAATTGTAACATACTAACATGCAACTATTTTGCAAATTACATTTAGCGCAATCAGGCCAATTCTTTTTCAGCATGTTTATTTTTATATACGCTTTAATATTTGCGAGATCACAAACATTTTACTTTTTTCATTTCAATGATTATTATACTTTTATTTATATAACTTTGTAATATAAGTCATACATGATGTAATGTAAATCAATATGAATATGTTTTTTTTTTTATTATTCCTCGAAAAATCAATCGAAAACAAAAAGTTGTACATTACAATATTATTAATTAATAACTCGAAATTATAATAACAAGCAAAAATCGGGAAGTTTACGAAATCCGAAGTTTCTCGTATTTATACAGGATGTCTGAGAAATTTTGACACAGCCGAAGTGTGAAGATAAATTAACTTAATAAATATTGCGAATCTTGTAAACTGGTAGGTAGGGGAGACCGGGGCACAAAGTGACATCCAAAATAGATTGGAAAAAAAAAAAAAATGTACGCAATATTATGTAATATTGGGTAC
>QVOA01023641.1:0-72829 GCA_014825685.1 Pseudomyrmex cubaensis
ATTGTCTGTAGTTTTCGAAACCTCGTTCAACTCGAAAACAAAAAATCCGACTTGTGGCCCCTTTCTGCTTGGCAGGTCACATATAATAATGAAACAAAGAATTAGCCGAAAAGTAGACGAGATGTAAAAAAATATCTTGAGATAAAATAAATCTATCAATAAGCACACGTTTATATTCTTAAAAATAATATTAGTTAATATTCTCGATGACCAGACTTTAAAACGTTTTTTGATTTATTTCGGTACTAAATGTAAAAGATTGCTACATTATTAGCTTTTGAAAAATTTATCTTTTATTTGTGTTCGCTTGTTTATATACCAACCAACAAAGTACATATAACATATGCGTCTTACAAAAAAAAAAGTGATCTTTCTTACAACACTTATTCTCACATTAAAGGACATTCATAACTGTTTAAGAACAAATAATGCAGATTTAAGTATAGATTTTTCATTTACAAAAATCAAACTCATGTAGCCAAACACAAAAGTGTTTAGCAACACATGAGTTTGACTTCAGTTCACCATTGTGCAAATTATAAATTATATATATCTCATATAATTAAAAATATAGTATTTTGTATTTATTTCTTCTTTTTAGGTTTAGAAGGAGCTTCTGACTGTGGCTTTTGCCAGTCCAATGGTTTGTGGCGATATATGGGCCATGGAGGTACGGTGAGCATCACAGCTAGAGCAAAGCCGGCGTACAAAATATAAATTGTCTGTGAGAATTGTTGAATAATGTACCCCCATATCAATCCGACTACCTGCAAACAATACATGTATTCCATATTTAAACAATTATCAACTATTAATAACAAATGTACTCAAGCTTTTCTAGAAAAAAGTAACTTACACCAAATAACGTTATTATTACCCTCGACAGTCTTTCTGCTCTCGCTTGGCCGTCATAATCCTACAGAAAACAAATAACACATGATATGTAAACACAGTGTAAGTTTTTCCATTTGCGTGAATAATACATAGTGAGCGTAAAACTTTCGAAATCTAAACAACTGTAGCGCAGACAGTTTTACACGTATCTAAATTGCAAATTCTTCCGATAATACCGCGCGATGTGTTAAGATTTACATGACACGGTGACATTCCGCAACCTAACCTCACGTAAAAAATATTCATTTCGTTTTCGACTCGTTGCACATAAAAGCGCGTTAATTACTTAAAAATAAAGTGTCTAGACTTCGGCCGCTTACCATGTGCGTTGGAATGGACTTGAAATATTGCACTAGCGCGTTCATGATGAACAAATCTGTACGACGTGACAACGATACACCTGTCAGATGTGAACCATCACAAAAGCGTGCGTGTATCCAACGAATGCGCACAGCGCAGATACGAAAGTCGCGGCGCGACGCCACGTGCCCGACTGTCATGTGGCGCGAATTTTAAAACGGCCATACCATCTAAAACAGAACTAACCCACACACCCGATTCCAATAATACTATACGTTTTGTATTGCTAGCGCCAATTTCACGTGTAAAAGCACTTACGATACCTACTTACGTATGTATGTATGTACGTACGTGCTTTTTTAAATTCAATGCGCGCATTCTTGTGTATGTTCTTGCGTCCTAGACTTTCATGTATTTCGAGATGTGATACATCGATAAATCACGCGTGCAGTTATGTACGTACTATGTCTCTCCGTGTCTTTTAAGACAGGGAGAGACAAGGAGAGACAGGGAGAGTCAGGGAGAGACACGAAGAGACCTCTCTCTATATCTCCGTGTTTCTCCCTGTCTCTCCCTGTCTCTCCCTGTCTCAAAAGACACGGAGAGACACGGAGAGACAGGGAGAGACAAGGAGAAACACGAAGAGACAGGAAGAGGTCTCTCCGTGTCTCTCCCTGTCTTTCCCTGTCTCTCCTTGTCTCTCCCTGTTTCAAAAGAGACGGAGAGACACGGAGAGACAGGGAGAACACGGAGAGATACGGAGAGACACGGAGAGACAGGGAGAGACAAGGAGAAACACGGAGAGACAGGAAGAGGTCTCTCCGTGTCTCTCCCTGTCTCTCCTTGTCTTTCCCTGTTTCAAAAGAGAGACACGGAGAGACACGGAGAGACAAGGAGAGACAGGGAGAAACACGGAGAGACAGGGAGAGACAGGGAGAGACAGGGAGAGACAGGGAGAGACACGGAGAGACACGGAGAGACAGGGAGAGACGGACACGCCAAGTTTTTGTACTTTACTTTTGTTTTAAGCCCGTTTTATGGGATCTAGTCTTGAGTCCAGTACTTGTCTAATTGCGGTGATTGTCTGTGTTTTTTATTTATTATACTATACGATAAACTAATTCAATTTGTCAGGTGCTAAAACTAAGCACCTGAACGTTGTCGTTTATTGAAAAATTGTAACGACTGGTGTGAAGCAAAAAAAAACATTACCGGCAGCTTCTTCGATAGATATTAAATTACACGATGAAAGGTACGGAATGATGTCATAGAAAATGACGTCACCCAATATGATGACAGCCCTGTGGTTTCCTTCATTGGCAGAGAAAAATGAATTAAAACCGGCGTACTTATACTACTATTATAATTTTGTTTTTATTTCCCACAAAAGAAAATATGTAACATCTCTGTTTATTTAAAAAATCAACATCTAAGGCGATCTTGTTGTGACAATACAAAATTCGAGATCGTCATTAACAATAACTTATTAGCTATAAGATAACTGAAAATTATAATAAATATAATATATCGTTCGGTTAGTAGACTATCAGATATTATTGATAAATGACTTCTGTATAAATAAAGAAGCGGTGCGAAGCAAATAAATATTGATGTGAGGTCATATAAATATTTGTGATAATAGAAAGGAAACCTCTAAAAAATACAATACATTGAATATATCGTATGAAAATGATCGAAAATCGATTGGAGAAGAATATTCTAACAGTCGACAGAAGGAATATGAAGCAATGTGTTTGCAAAAATACAATAATTCGAAGACCATTAATATGAAAATAATACAAGCGGAATATATGATGCGCTATGTTTGAAGAAATTTTTAGAAAGTCGATAAAAACTTATGAGAAGTACTCGAGTTGTCAATGCGCGTGTTAATAGAAAACGTTTCTTAATACATTATCGCGTATGAACGTTATCTCATAATATTGGAGTTGTATATAAACGTGTTAAAGACTACTCATGATATTCTCGTCGCAGATGCGAGTGCTCCATGAGGTTGTTGTAAGCACTTCGCCCTGCGAGCGCGCGAAATGTACCGCGTCGGCGACAGTGGGAAACATGGCGAAGAAATGATTGTCGTTCTGTTCGATCAGGTTGCACTTTCTCATTCTCTCGTACACAGGACCTGCAAATGTCGATATCGAGTTGACAGAAAGTAGTTAACTGAATATTTAAAACCTAATTTCGACGTTTTATATTTATAAATAACTTCAAATTTTGTCTACAATATAATTATAACGAACTTCGATCGTAATTATGCAAATGTGAATTCGTGTTCACAAAGGCAAGTTGTATAATAATAAACACATACTAACCGGAACAACCTGCAATATAAACGGACACCTCTATGCTGCAGTATTCGTTCACAATACTTCGCAGTGCGTTCGCGCCCGCCAAGTCGACATGCGATAATGCGGTGAAGTCCAGTATAAGAATATGCAGCTGTAAAATAAAAACGATACACAAACTTTTAAAAATAAATGGTGTTAGAAGAACGAGTATTTTTCTTATAGGAACTTATAGAAAATTTTAGAACGCTTTTTGGTCTTTAGCCACTTTTTTTCGACTTTGAAAGTTTGAGAAATAATTCTACATCTTCCTGATAGGTTTTATAGCGATTTTTGATCTATAATCACTTTTTTCGTCTTCGAAAGTTTGAAGCTGGAATTTTCAAAAATTCGAAGTTTTGTTATTAATTTTATATGCGTTTACATGAAAACGATCGTCTTTTCCTTTTTATAAAATTTAAAAAACTATTGCGCGAAAAAAATACTTTGGCTAGAAGTTGAACGCGGAATGCTTCTCATATTTGTGTAGTTGTTCTACCGTTTCAGCTACCAAAGCACTTGGTTTTTCGCAATTTTGTCTACGCGTGCTTACATCTGCAAATTGTACTTTTACCTTTTTAATTTCTCCTGGCGCAACATCGTTGCGTTCCGCATTCTTTAGCTTGTTCAGTTCTACTTGAGGCACTAACTCCGCTATCTTATAAACTTCCTCGCGGAAATATTGTCTGGACGCAAAATTTAGACTGCCCGAATAGTGGAAGATTTTGATGCCAGGGACTTCTACGGTCTGAAAATAGTTACAAAAACAACGAAGATAAAAGAAAAAAAGCAAAGTAAGAAAAGCGAACGTAGCTCAAATTACAAGCTCTTCATACTCCTTTGTATCTCTTGGCATCCAGATAAAGCTCGGTGCCGGGTGCTTGAGCCAGTTTGCAAGTGTAAGGTCGCATTGCGAGAACAAGCAGCCGTCCGATGCAGAAAAGTACGCCGACCAATAATCCGTACTCGACGTCAAAAAGAACTACAATGACGAAGGTTACGGCCCAAATGCCGCCATCCGTTTTGTCCAATCTCCAGAACTTCATAAACTCGGTGACCTTCATCAGCATTCCTTTCAACGCCACCACGATTATACTCGCTAGGACACACTGTTCATCCGATAAACACATCGAAGTCACATTAATTATGATCGACGGGAATTCTTTTACTATTCTGTGATCGTGAATGAGAAAATAATTACTCGTGGCAGGGGTTGAAAGAACGGACCGATCCACAGTAATACGCTGACTAAAATTCCGCACGATATCAAGCTAGCCAGCTGCGTGTGTCCGCCTACAGTTTGTTGAATCAACGATCTGGATAACGAAGCCGTGATGGGCATACAAGAGAAGAAAGAACCTACAAGGTTTCCCAAGCCCTGCAAAAATATTTCCGTTTCGTTGTTATGGGATTCGTAAACATATATACGCGCGCATACGTGTCATTAATTAAATTAAAACAGATAATATTGAAAACAGATAATTAAATTAAAACAGATATTGAAAAGATGCACATTACAATGCAATGTATGTAATAGAAACAAATTATATTAAAAAAAGAGAGAGAGAGAGATTGCTGTTTCGAAAACATTTCGATTATAATATATGTAATTAAAAAAAAAAACAATACATATGTTAATTAAAATATATTGCAATTTTCAAATTTACCTGTGCCATTAACTCTTGATTGGAGTCGATCTCGTAGCCCACCTTTTGCGCGAAGATCAGTGCCATGGACATTGATATTGTGTAAGCGACCATAGTAATTACGACACTGTCTACTAAAATGTGAGGCACAAGGGATAATGGTGGTACCGACGGAACTGGCAATCTGAAAAAGATTTCTAACTTCTGAAAATCTTGATATTATACGGGATGATGATTGAAGGAGTCGAAGAGAGTTGTACATATTTTTCCGAGAAATATTCTCTCACTCGGATTTGACAAATTAATTAATTAATTTTAACACAGTCAAAGATAATATTTGAATCAAAATTTACTTTGCGAGACTAAGAGCTGTATGAAAAAAATTAATTGAATATTATTTGAAAAAATATACTTACCCTACGGGTATGTGGCCAACCGTTATCACGTTGTACGTATCCGCGAGATTCATTTGCATCGAAACCAAAGTACCGATTACCACCGCGAGCATTTCTATCGGAATTGGAAAGGCACATAACTTTGAAACTCTTGGCTGAAATTCAAAATATTTTTTTTTCGCAGAACACACACGTGAACAGAATGTTATAAAATTTATCTGAAATATATTTGTTTACTTCTACTTTACATTTTGTTTTAAAACATAACATGTATCACCAACCTTGAGAATTTCATTGTTGAACATAAGTACTACGATGGTAACGCAAGATAATATCACAGCAGTTGCATTGATGTTGTTCAGACTATCGAAGATGTCGACGTAAGTCTGAAAAAAAAAACAATTAAACGAAAACCTTAACTGTAAATATACATATACAACAACTTCAAACGCAGAAAAAGATCTAAAACTAGCAAAAACTATATATCGGAAGCGAGATTTTATATAAGACGGTTGTAAGAAGTTTATTAAAAAAAAAAAAAAAAAAAAAAAAAAAAAAAAAAAAAAAAAAAAATTACAACTTGATTGCTCGGGAATATCTACAGGAAGCGTTCGCCACGATTACCTAAATGTTTGCCGAGTGCAAACATTTTGTTGGGATGACAAAGGGAGGGGGGAGAAGAAAAAATAAAGGAATAAAAACAGGACGAAGAAGCGATGCGTGTTTGAGCGAGAGAAGAGATTCGACTAATATTTACGGGATCAAACAAAATTTAGTTGTTACTCACGAGAATAAGCTTGAATGCGCCCCTGCGTCGCGGCAGGTCGCTCAGCCCGAAGAGGTCCCTTATTTGCGATGTAAACACGTGCATCGCCGCTGCAGTCGTGAATCCACTCACGAGGCTGTCCGCGAGGAGAGACGAGATTATGCCCAAACGCAGCACGTACATTCCTAACTAGACGAGAGATTTTGAGTGACGTCGTTGGGAGGTCAAGAGAGCGAAATGTATATGTATGAGGACGTATACACAACAGCGAGAATAATAATTAAAACGGACCAGCCAACAGTACAAAAAGGAACAGAAAAGGGTGGAAAACATGTAACGAACAAATTTTATACAATATACGGACAGGAGAAAAGTACGAGCAAACATTTTACGGAAAAATGTAAAAAAAAAAGAACTGATCAAACTATTGTTTAATCTCGTAGAAAAATAAATATTGTTGATATTGCGCGTGTGTGTGATGCAGAGTTTTACCTGTATAACGGCAACCGTAAATGTAACCGCCGTTGCGACCTCCATCGCCGTGTACTGACTCATATTGGATGCTAGGGTGCCGTTCTGGACTGATGTGATATTTGTCGGAACTGTGACGGAACTGTATGTGGTGACGACTTTTCCGGTCATCATGCAGATGAGGGCAAACGTACCTTAAAAGAAGCGACCGCGATTATTCGAACTGCAAAGATCTTAAATCAACAAATCGAATGTAATCTCGCGGATAAAACTTTACCGCTTAATCAGATGTTGATTTTCTGTATATATTTCATCATTCTAACAAACGCGGCGGGTTTTTTGTTATATGCTTTGTATAGAATAAAAAATTATTATACATTTTTTTATGATGTTAATACGTACCCATGGAATTGTGTCTGGATGTGCCGAAAAAAAAGTACACCAAGACCGGGAAGAAAGCCATGTACATACCAACAATCGGCGGAACATTGCCCAAAATTGCATACGCCATACCTGAGAAAATAACGTTGATCGTTTGATATTTAACCCTTTTTTTTCTAATGACGATTTTAATTTTTCTTACGCAACGGAAAATAAAATTATTGTAAAAAGTGATTTAAAGGATGACAAAAGTGGACGATAAAAATGAACGCGGGATACGTATGTATGAATGAGAGAAAAGAGAGATGCTATAAATTCGACGAAATTTCAACATCGATATTTTCAGTCAGGTTTTTGTTAGACCAGATCGTAAATAATAATACCGTTTATACAGAAAGCAATAAAGTCGATCTTCTATTATCATAATAACCTTGTGTCTCAGTCGTACTCTACAAATATACCTGGCGATCTATAAAATATCCAACGGTATAACCGAAAATTCTAGCATCTCCTTGCGGATATATCGTTTTTATCGATTTCACATTTATTTCGAAGAAAATTCTTCATTTAATTTATTGCCCCTAACAGTGTGTTCAACGTACCTTGCGGAATATGCATCACAGCCACGGTAATTCCGGCGACAATGTCTCCCAAAATGTTGTTTTTCCAGTCGTACGAAAACAGCCAGTCAGTCAACGGTATTGTTTTCTTCAAGAGTGCGATCGGTTTGATTTTTTTACATCGTCTCGTCACCTCGTTCCTAACTAAAGATCGATAAATTTATGCTTGATTAAATACGAGATAAACATCGGCGTATTTCATTAATTTTTATTAACGCATGGTCTCTCTTAACGTCTCTCTTAAAGACTGTTTAAATGCAAACAGAGATAACAATACACGCGCGAGTTTTACTTTTCTGATGATTTACGGCAGACTTTACTTTAAAACACTTTATACTGCTTTTCGAGGTCTTTCGAGATAAATTGTCGTAAATTACGTCTACGAAATTGAATTTTATTATCGAAAATCTCACTCTATCTGACGATTTGTGAGCTCGCGATCTTATAAACTTCTTATCGCATAAAAAATGTCGCTTAACTTTTCGAAGTGATTTTTGCGTTTAAGAATTTTCTCGCATAATCCTTTAATCAATCATATACCTATGATTGATAGCTAACCGATTCAGCTAATAAGCAGTTTCGAACAGATTGACACGTGAAGAAGCGGTTCTCTTTTTTCCCGTGCAAAAACGCACGCGCCGAAGTAAAAGGCGAGCGAGGTGAAAGGAAAATAAGAGCGTCTACATTCTTCTGCGCGCCCCGGCCGCGCTAGATTGCGACGATACTTACAGGTTCTCTTGGGTTTTACGTATTTGCACAAGTGATTAAGCTCGTCCTGCTGGTAGACCGGCCGTCTGACCGTCAATTCCGGGGCAGTTGTCGACATGTCGTCGCTCAAGTAGTCTGCGAACGAGTAACGTTTGACTGAGATCACACATTACATGTGCGCGTGTCATGTATATATTCGGAAGATGTGAGCTAATTAATAGAATAATTAGGTCATTACCACGGCCGCTCTCCCGTTGAGCAAACGTAGTCGATTAAAAAAAACAGTTTCGACTTAAAAGAGACTTTAACTCTCTTATCGTACAATGAAATTTTTTCTCTTTTTCTTTTTCGTTTGGATAAAAAGTTATTGAATTTGAATATTGAAGTATATATGAAAAAACAATTGAAGTGAATATGAAATCGAATATTGAAGTAAATATAGAAAAGTTCAATATTATTACACAGACATTTCTTGGAATTCTTTGAAACTGTCGTAGTAGAATATTGTAATAATAAAATTTTTGATAACTGATTATAAAACCGGACTATAAGAAACACTGAAAAACAGAAATCCATCTGATCTGTCATGTCATAGATTAAAGAGAAAATAGATCTGCGTTTACATGTATAGATATTTACGCGCACCAGAAATATTATGCACTTATCGTGTTTAATCATATTTTATCAAGATTATTTAATTTTATCAAAATTACTTAATTTTAAACGTCCGACGTAATCGTTCCGGAAAGAACGTGCAGTGTATTTTACGAGTTTTTCTCAATTCGGGTTTTGCGAGTTTTGTTTGTTCGATGCAAATCGAAACAGAGAATTGCGTTGGGAATTGAATTCGTGGCACGCGTGGTTGGCGATTCGGAAGAAATATGGTAAACTAATGCTATTTGTGTCATATATATGTAGCGATATTACTCGATCGCTCGACAAGTTACGTTGTTAAATATTTGAATGTCATGCTCTTTTTTTAAAAAAAAAAGTCAAATTGCGACGCGTACACTTAGAAAGTACAAAACAAACACGAATAGAATAGTGAGATACCAAAATAATTAACTGCTGTTAATTATTGCTAATCGACTACTGTTAATAAATAAGAACTGTTAATTATTGCTTTATCTCTCTCAACAATAATCGATTATTCGCGTCGGTACGATATTATAATTCACTGATTAGGGTAATTAACAGGTAGATACACATATCGGATTACCTGTTGTCATCGCGAATATCTCGAGGTATGTATGTATCTCGGAATTCTGAATTCTGATTGTTTCGCAGAGCTCTGTCTAATTGCGATATAATATGCGAACTTTCACGAACCGAGCGGATCTGATAACTAAAGCGCGTGTGTGCATGCAAACGCGTTACTGTAGTCTGATAATTGGCCGGTGTCCTGATTCAATATTTTTTCTGAAGATAATGCGCGTCTATCTGATGCGCTCTTTATATCTCTTATTGAAGTTTATTGTTCTTCTTCGTCGAGCACACACACGTAATTGAGCTTTGTAGTTTGTAAATAAGCAGCTTACGAGAGGAGCGTGCGAAGCGACAATTGGTATCGTGTCGATAAACACGTGCCTCTGAATCGTCAATTGTATGTGTATATTACAAGTGGAGGAGGGAAGAAATGTCTGAACAAATATCACATGGATGTCGAATGATGAGGAAACGATGACACACATCATACACATATCACGCTTTATGTCATTATACTCGGCGAGATAATAATACGAACTTGATTAACGTTTCGAAGCAAAGTTTATATAAAGTTACGTGTCACGAGAAGAACATCGAGACACCGAAGAAGTCGCGTTATCTGAAATTCGTTTACGCGTCGTATCGATTTGATTTGATAATTTAATTGATTTGTACCGCACACACTTACCGTGACATACGATCAAGAATAACTTTCACCTGTGAGAAATAAAAAAAAAAAAAACAAAAAAAAAGAGCGGAAAATAGCTTCGTTCTTGGCGACGTCGATAATTGAATTAGAGATCCAGTCACTCGAACTTCACCGCGCTCGCGTCAAACGTCGCTTCGTTATTAATTAATTAATCGAACACGCGTGTGGTTTCGGAACAAGTGCACACGGCGATAAACGAACGCATAATGAGCGCCGGAGGCGGCTCTTTCCGTCGAAGCTCGCGTTCACGAGCGCTTTTCACATCAATTTCAACGAATTCAAAAAATTCGTTCGCGATCGACGATAAAACGCTATTAAATACGTGCTGTTCTTTTTTAGGCCGATATCGTCATAGCGCGATATATCGCATGTTACGACGGAAGAGATCGCGTGAACGGGACAGATATGCATTACGCCAGTGTAGGAGTAGGTTTCTATCGGACTTCGCGTTCGGTGCCAACGTGTGATAACAAGTTAAACTCGTCGATATCTCTTTTCTCGATAAATTGTGCTGTTACAAGTTACGTGCGCGCGCGTGTAAATTTTTACTTAACAAAACATGCGTAATAGCCTGAGCAAAATATGTTGGAATATACGTAAATTAAGTTGTTTTACGAAACAAGATTCGCGACTTGCCATTTGTGTAAAACTCGTGTGTGAGATTCGCGTTGATTTCTGATAACGCTAAACTATATACGTCAAGATGTGTGTTGACACTAGACTGCGCATTGATAAAATGGTAATGTTTTCCAAGAAACTATTCGAACTCTCTCTCTCTTAAAGTAACATTACGCAGGACTCACAAATTAAATGAAATCATTGAGAAAATTAGCGTAGCGCTAGATTAGTAAATGTGACTTGAACAACTGTTGAAAAAAAAAACAATATACATATATTAAAACATATATTAATATATTAATTAATATAAGTGTATACGTGTGTGTGTGAAGTCGGAAGATAATTAAAATAATGTGTTTTCTCCATACCTATGTTTTCACTACAGAGCCCGGTCTTCTTCTTATTCTTCGCGACAAGACGTCCTGGATGTTAATGGGCGAAATAACCGGGGCAAAGGTGGAAATTGTGAAAAAAGCATAAATGCATTATACGGCGATAATGTGATCTGTTATTACCGCGTCAGAAATTCCTGTCACTAATTCATGTTCATTCAGACGCAGTCGACTGTGTCCTCTCGCGCAATCGTTCACGCAGAATCGTTCTCGATTACGCAAGTCGACCTTAAGTGATCCGGCTTTAAAAAAAAATTGCTTGTTTTTCGAAATCTGAAAAGAATATCTTCCCCGACCGCGTTAAACACAGCCACCGGTAGCCGCTGCGTCGCTACTGTTCGCCACTACGCGATCAAATCGGCAATGAACGCGATTCCACATTGCTCCTCTCTCGGAACAATGAATATCGGTTTCGATTTCTCTTGATCTTGAGAGATCACGAGCAAACAAAACACACCTATTGCACCAAGAGGCCGACTTCTCGTACACAAAGTAAGAGAGGGGGTGACTATGCGGAAAGTTTTTTCGCGTCTGTGCCGCCGCGAAATCGCGACGCGCGGCGCCTGGAGATACACCGCAGACATAGATCGTAAAAGATCTTAACGTTTGCCACAAAGTACATTTCGCATGCTCATCCTAATAATTCGGTTGAACAATTTTCAATCAATCTCAAGGCCGAATCAATATACACATCGCGAGATATGTAATACATGAATTTGTCAAGGCAATTAGCGAAGTTATTTATATAGCGAATATTAAGACATTTGTGTGACGCAATATACCGAACGACGAATACACAAGAGCGTTTTATTTATCTTCGTCTGCGCGCCAGGCAATTAATCAGAGAACTAATTTTCTCTGAGCTAATATCGGTGTCACGTCAAAATACATGACACAGATATTATTAATACATGCGACATTTAAGTGAAGTCTTATACCTTCTTCGTTTGCCGAGGGGCATCTCAGCTGAAAAAAAAACACGAAGTTTTAATATTACACAAGGTACTCTCTTTGATTGTGAGATACAAATAAATGATAAATTTAGGTAAGCGCGCGCAGCGTTTAAATTTATACATACATTGACATTTTCTCAACAACACGGTAATCAGTAAAATTTTTTATATATAGATTCGCGTGAACAATTGATAAACTGTGTTTTTTAATTTGTACTTGAAAAATCTCCGCACGCGTGTACTTGACCCAAATTCCGGTCTCTCGTGATAATACCAGAGAGATTTTAGTTTGGAGCGAGAACGATCAGCGTGATAGTTGTACGCGGACGTTGAAATAATACATACAGGGATTGCAAACATTTCGCGTGTTTGATCAGTCCACATCAGAGGCGATCTAAATCTACATGTGCACACTTGTATTCACATCTAAATTAGAGTTGTATGTGAGACCTTGTTATTCTCAACTTGTGATAATATTGAGAATGCACTCTTTGTGATAAGCAAACATTTCGCACGGAATTAGAAGACCAAGTCTAAACGAGCGAAATATTCATGCATATATATGTATATATATATATATGTGTGTGTGTGTATGTATGTATATGTATATATATATATATAATTTTTTACTTCTTTATTTTATTATTTACGTTATTTTTGTGTGTATTATTATTCGTCCCTCGGGAACGACACTCTGTGTGTGTCGCAAATGTGTTTTCGGAGGTTTTTGAATTTTTTAGATCACGCTTTCGTTCTCTCCCGGGCATTACGTACCAGATTTTCCTCGCTGAGTGACTTGATGTCGTTCCTGGAAATTCCCATGGGTCGCTGTTACACCGTGTGAGGTGACACGCCGTATTATTTATGAGAACGTAGCGGTGATTTCTTCCATATCGTTATGATCTCTTTCGAGTGTAGTTGATAAAAGCGAGATCTCTGAATGCTAAGTGATGATTTAAACACAAAATTCTGTCAGATTGCACTGCGCCACTTTGTGCACAACACTTTCTCGTCTGGCAGCGTGAAGTCTTCTTCTCATTAATTTATTTCGCGCGCGAACTATGACCACGCGCGTTCGATGCTCGATATACACTGAAAGAGATAATTTGGAGAAAAAACAATATACGGATAAAGATTGTACTTGATCTGTCATTTAACGAACGGACGCTCGATTTATTCGCTGTCTCATTATTTCTACCGTAAACAATTGATTATACGTTCTTTTATATTTTTATATTGTTACGATTATTAAATATTATATATAGATTTATAATTGTATAAGGTTATATAGTTCTGTCTTACATATTAAGGTTTTAATTGCTGCGCAATTCTTCTAAGATTTTAAAAATTATGCAAGAAATATTCACCAATAAAAATAAAAAAGTGGAAAAAAATATATCATGGTTATATTTAAAATGAGCGGAGCTGAGGTTTTTTTTCTGCTTTTTTTTGCGCTAAATGCACCGTGAAAATATGCATTTCAGTTAATGAAAAAATGCGGTGACTCTGCAGGTAGTGTGAGAGATATGTTTAATCTCCGGACTAACAGCGCTCTCTCTCTATCTCTTTTTCTCTCTTAGAATTGTTCATTAAAACCGCGCTATATTCAGTAGTCAATATAATCTTTTATCTCACGCATGTACATACATACACACGTAAACACAGCGACGTCGCTTCCTTTCACCAACAATGCGATTTATTTGGTACATGTATAGTTGTTTGCGGTTTTTACAAGCTGTGATTAATTCCACGACATCTCCGAAGTGAATGTGGTAATTTGTTCTTGCACATTATAGAGGAACGTGTGCGAGGTTAAAGAAAGCTTACCTTCTTTCTTAATTAAAAATATGTAAACAATGTCGTGTCGAGAAAACAGCACGTTATGAAACATTCGGAGATACTTTTATTATTTGGAAATGTTTCTATTATTCAAATTTTAAAATCTAAATTATGTGTTTTTATTAGAATTGTAAATTTAGAATTATAAAAGAAAGAGATTCTTACGTAATACATGTATCATCTCACATGTTAAAATTTATATATATGTAATAGATAAATATATTATATTTATCTATTTATATAAATTTTTTAAATATTTATATAATAACTTATAGTGTATTATACATACTAAAAATATGTTAAAAATTTTTTTTAAATTTACTACAAATAAATATTTAACACGACACACGTGTACACATGATTTGCGAGTGACAAGCCCGTAATAAATTCTCGCTCAGAAGACAATTGGCTTTACATGTATTCACGGGGGAAAGAATTCTCATAAATAAGGAAAGAGCAAAGTTAGGCAAGTTTCGTAATGCTTCGTACAAACAACAAAGTAAATATCTCGGATATCGCGCGGTGATATTACAGATTGTAAACGCGCGCGATCAAAGCTCGACTACACAGCAGTCGTCAGAATTGCGCGAAAAGTTCCATTCATTGTTACTTGCGCGCGTTAACAACGACAGGTTGTAAGCGCGCGGGAATATAAATGTAAATGCGTGGAATATTTGCTTCGAGGAAAAAGCCCGTACGAAGGGAAAAGCCCGTACAAACGTTCGCGTGCTTATTCTTGTTAGTCGCTGCGAAAGGGTATACCTATGGAAGCTGT
This sequence comes from Pseudomyrmex cubaensis, assembly GCA_014825685.1. Taxonomy (NCBI): domain Eukaryota; kingdom Metazoa; phylum Arthropoda; class Insecta; order Hymenoptera; family Formicidae; genus Pseudomyrmex; species Pseudomyrmex cubaensis. Next base: position 15,019 of record QVOA01023641.1, read on the forward strand.
TGCTTTTATAATGAAAGAGCCGATACGTGACCGGTTCTATAGATTTCGCGGAGCCTCTCAAGCTTGAGCCAATAATACGTGAATATCAGGTAATACGTGCCTGAACATCAAGTCCGATACACGTGCCGTCGGTATAGCTAGAACCCACCTACTACGTACGAGCCTTGCTCTACTTCCATTTCTCTAAAGCCTTTACTTCGGGCTTTCGCCTCAGTGCCGCGGAATACAATTCGCGAATATGTGTGTGAATGACAGGCATATTTCATGAAATTTGACGTATGAAGCGCAGCGAGAGATATATATGCATGTAATTCACTTCCCATTCTGTGCCATCGTGTGCTTTAATTGTTAAGACCAAGATATGAAATTTCTACGTGTTTTTAAAAATCTTTCTCAGTAAGTGCGGTTAATAATCCCGCGTGCGCAGATGCACAAAAATATTTCGCCAGTAATCTACAAGATAATGTACGTGCGTAATAGAATATAGCCTACTTTTCTATACGCGTTGATTATTGCGCGCCATCGACTACGAACGACAAAATCGATATCGCAACCCTTCGCAGCAGGGCCCGCCCTCGTCTCTCCTCGTCGCCTTTTACACGTGCCACGATCGAGAAAGACCTGCTTTCCTGGCGTCTCATATTTTCACTTGAATAAGAAAGATTATTCGTTCTGACAGTACATTTGCGAAAATAGATTGTAAGAGATATTTATATTTATATGAGCACATTTATATATTATCTACGTATAATCTCAGTTTTTTAAATAGAAGTACATTTTCCATATTATTATTACTACTTTTTCTTGCGTTTTAAATTAGATAACAGTTTTAAAAGCTGTTGCTGCAATTTCAGATGTTTTTATTAAATTAGATTTATAAATTTAGATTAAAGAAAAAATTCATCTATTAATTTATGAAAGAATTATTTTTATCTATTTTTATTCTTCTTTTATTCTGTCGCTGCTGAGAGAAAGTTATCTTTAAATAAGAATATCTTTAATTTTTATGAATAAATCTTAACCCTTAAAACTATTATTCACGAAATTTCATCTAGGCAAATTTCGTTTTAATGTTATTAAAAAACATATAATCACTAAGCAACACTAAGTTTAAGGTTTTTATTCACACGATTAAGTTTTCTTGACGACTTTTTTGATTTCTGAAATGAAAAAAATATATACTGGAGTGAAATTTCATTTATGATAGCATTAAAGTGATTTTTATTTTATATGATAGCTTTTAATTCGCTTCGTAAGCAACTTCAGTTTCGAGCGTATGTAAATTATAGTGGTGGAGGGGGAGAGGTAGAGGGTGAGTGAAAAAATGACACGAATGTGGTTAATACGTCTTTTTCTACGTTTCTATTTATTATGAAAATATAATACAAAACATCCTATGTTGTATTACATAGATAACAATGCTCAATTAACGTTTTTTTTCCCTTTTGTCTTGTAACGTTACCATCCAACACTATGAGAAGCATGTCGGGATAGGTAAGGTCGTGTTCTCGTCTCTTCCTCTTTTTTTTTTTTTTATTCTTTTTTCTTCTTCTTCTTTTTTTTTCAATTGGAGAAAAGGCCCGATATACAGAGAGATTATATAGACGAAACGTTATAGAGCAAGATTACAGATCTCAGAACGAATAAATCAAACTAGTATAGTTTTACAAAAAAGAGCACTCGCTATAGGGCGCGAGCTAGACTGGTAGTATATAGGAAGAGGCAGGTTTACAGAGAAGGGAAAGACGGATGAGGGCGGAAAAGGGGAATGGATTTTTATATAGGTTTCTTTTTTTTTTTTTTCGCGTGTGTGTGTCAAGGGACAGAGTTGGAGTTTTGTATTAGCGCTAGTTTACAAATAATACAAATGTATGTAAATATTCGTTATAATAATAGGTTCTCTCTTAGCGAGAAAGAAGCTTAAAGCTAATTCATCTAGCGTCACTAACGTTTTTTTTTTTTTTTTCACACCGTGCTAATACTACGTGTTCCAGCTGGTACCCATGAACAGCCGATCGACAGAGATCCTCGGATAATACATCTTTCGATTAACTTTTAATAAACTTGCGTCACAATTAATGCGAATCATTCGCGACGATACAACTATTTACAACTTGTGTCCCTTTTATATTCTAGCGTTAAATCGTTTTCTCTTGCGAGGATGCACGCGAGTTTTACACGAGAGAAATCAGAGAGAGTCGCGGACTTGGGTTTGTTTTAACGCTGTTTGCAAGGGACACAAATCAACGAAGCACTGGACGAAATTGTGTGTTGCTCTAACAATGATCGAATGTTGTTATAATATCTCATATATTCGTATCCTCAGAGTGATTAGTTTTTATATTAATGAGATTCTCTCTGTTAACGAAGTTTAAGCGAAACTTTGATGACACGAATAACGATTCTGACAATATACATATATGTCGACTTTGATTGACGTTCTAGACGTCGCGAAAGACTTCGAGTAATTCGCAGAGCGTGCGACTTGAAGAGTTTGCACGGCTCAGACCAACGACGCAACGTCAAGCGTTATGTGAGAAAAGATTCAGCAATTATGAATTTTCCATTATCGAATTATAAGCGGGAGTAACTTATCGAGTATTATCGATTTTCCGTCATTCACGCGCTGTAACTAAATTAACGTTAGGAAACGAGATTGACGTCGCGCTGTATATTCGAGGTCACTAGGACTACAATCGTGATTCTGTGATTTGCACATTTTTATTTGCTGAGTTAGATTTTTCCATTAAATCTCTAATCGCAACGATAGTATCAAATTAAATGACTTTTTGTACTTTTGTACGTTTTCGTCAAAAAATGAAAAATCAACTCTTTTTATAACGCATAAACGATAAATTTCTGTTTACTTGTTAAGTTGACTGTTGTTTTTCAATATTCATAACAAAAATATCGCTTGAACGAGTAACTGAGCTTCGACGTATTTTTCAATTTTTTTTGGTACAAAAAATTTGAAAATTCATCGAACGTAGAAAGAAGTTGAAAAAAACAAACTTTGCAAATTTATCGTACATGTGCTCTCGGAAAGTAGTCGGTGTTGACTTTTTTTTCAGCTTTTTCGGTTTCGTTTCAACGAAACCGAAGGAATCTCTCTCCGATAAGTACACCGATCGTAGCTGTCACAGGCACCGAGTGAAATACATTAGCAATCTACAATAACTCTATATCACTACCTCGGAGGCGAAATACAATCGTCTGGAATGTTTATTATCGTCGCTTTCTACGTGCTAAACGCGCCGAGAGAACGTTTATGTTTCTCATCGAAAGAAGTCCGATCGGCAATAAATAGTATCAGCCAGGCTGGTCGATCTAGGCAATTAGTGTCATCTACGTAAATGCTAAGTACAATTAGCACTACGGTCAGAATAAGTTTAAGGGCCATACATAATGTATGTGTCTATGTGCTGCGTGTGTGTAGTGGTGTATGGTTTTTCGCGTGCATCTGTAATACATATATGTGTGTGTATGTGTGTGTGTGTGTGTGTGTGTTCAGTACAACATACGCGAGTGTGTTTTTCGCGTGTGCGTGTATGTGTATTTTGTAGCGTGTATTATCTACGAAATTTTTTTTTTCATTATTGGTATAATATAATTTACCTTTAGTACCTTTACGCCGTTAATTACGCTCGTTTTTTTTAATTCTATATTGCTCTTTGTATTGCTTCGGCGGCAGTATAGCCCTACGTAATCATGCAAGGTATATTTTATTGGTAGTTTTCTTTTCTCGTTACTAAGTAATAAGTAATAATCATAATAGAGTGGGAGTAGTGTGACGATAATAATAATAATAATCGTAATAATAATATATATATATGTATATATAACTTCGTCGCGTTATCATTGCTTAATATAATGATAACCGTACTGGTCGTAATTTTCAATTAATGCGACTTTTTCTTGTCGAACGCACTATATAGCGGCTATAAAATATGCATTCTCTCCCTCTCTCTCCCTCTCTCTCTCTCTCTCTCTTTATATCTCTCTTTCCAGCTCACACACATGCATATATGCGTACGTGTGCACGCGATTAACTATGTAGTTAATTAATTCCGATATTATAACTTCGTCGTTAATAACCGCGCGCGTCAACACGTATCTCTATAAATATATAGTTAACTTTATGTTCTTATGTAGCGTTCTTAAGTAAAAGCTACAAAATATCAATACGCTGTGCGCACACACACGCAATCTCTCTCTCTCTTTCTTTCTCCCACGCGTTCAATAAACACACATACACACGCTTTCTTACGCACGTGCATTTTCCACTCTCTTTTTCTACTTCCTTGTGTCATTCCTCCTTTAAATATTTCTTTGTTTTGCACACATTTTCATTACGAAACATGCACATCTCGATTTTTTTTCTCTTATCATCTCATCGAAACTTACGTACGTGTACGTTCGTATTGACGCGCTTTCTGTGAAAAAACGCATAATTTTTGTTTTTAATTTTATTACTCTTCATATCCACACCAAAAAATCACATGCTCAGCAGATTCGATAAGTTCTCTCTATTGTTTACAAGCGTTTATACTCGACCTGTTATATATTTATGCGATTTATTTTATTGCTTTTTGCTCTCTCTTTCTCTCTCTCTCTTTCTCTCTTTTTCTGTGCCGCACATTCCGCTAATCCGGCCACGTTTTAAGCGTGTGTACGTAAATAATTGTAATTGGCTATGTCGTTGAAGAGACTTACAATTAAACTATTGCGCATGTAAAAATCGCTCGTCTATTCTTATCGCATCTTCGCGCACTTTCTCTCACACGTTCTCTCACACTTTTTCTTTCTCTCTCTCTCTCTCTCTCTCTCACTATCTATCTGCCTAATTATTATATTCTATCGGGCGTGCATCTTGTTAATGTACAAATCTTGTTTGATGCACGGCCGTTCTACGAATTTATTGCTTTTGGATTCCCCGGCTTTCTTGGGACCATCCAATTGGAACAATATCCTGTAAATATCAGTCGTACTCGCGGGATCGAGATGGGAATCGATGCATGGGTGCATGGGAGGAGAATGCGAGGGAGGGGAATCGCTTAAATTGGCGAATTTTTTCTTTTTGTGAGTTTACGGAGAACTATCACAATTACGTACAATATTCGATATTTATATATGCGTAATAGGTAAGGTAAGATTCACCTTATATCACATCTATCCTGAAAGTGTCGCGGCCGTTTTTATTCGCTGTTTGTCGAATCAACGAGGATGATTCCGCCACGTGCGCGGATCTCCTCTTCGCTTACTCATGTGCCGATTTACCGCAGTGATTTTCTTAATGTATTCTCTCGCGTAATCAATCGGCGAAACACGCGGAGAAAGCGAACGCGGAGATTAGTGAACGAGAAATTTCGTAACATACACACATTTTCAGCTCGGAAGTTGTTTCTGAAATTACGTGAAATTCTATTGTTACGCGCGTATCAAAAGTCCGTAAGAATGTTATGTAAATTCTATTGTTTTTTTTTTTTTTTTTTACTTATGAGAGCGCATTTATTGAATCGTACGCCAAGTGTGTGGAAATCATCCTCGTTAGTTCGAGACAAAGTCTCTTCACACCGTTCGACAAGCAACTATCTTGATTTTGCTACAGGAATATTAATAATAATTCAGAATCGCAGCCGAGAAGAAATTTGCTATTTTTCATATCAGGGAGCCGTGCTTTATTGCTTTTGTCTCTCAACATCATCGTGTCACAGTTCCTTCAAACCTGTAATTGACACTGCCCGTACTCGCATGAAACGCATTAGACACGCTAAATAATAATTTACTGGCGTATAGGCACTTTTTCTCTGTTTCTTTTTCTCTCATTCTCTCTCTCTCTTTTTTCTTTCACTCTCTCACTTTCTCTCTCTCCCATTTTCTCGTTATCTCACTTTCTCTCTCATTCTACTGTCCCGTTTCATAGGGAACTCGCGCTGTAAAATCTGTTGCTTTCTAAAATCGTTGTATCTCCTTCCCGCTTCTTACCACTAAGTTTTAAAATCACGTTTATTTGGAGTTTTTTTAACATGGACTTTGAGTTTTTTAATTTAACAATACAAGAAAAGATCGTCGAGAAGATGAAAAGGGGAAGAAGAGATAGTGTTACGTTTTACAGTAGACGGAAAAGGAGAGAGGATATTCGCCCGCAGTGTTTCGCACATTTGACATACATGTTTTTTTTTTCAATTGCAATTAATGTATTTTTCATCGAATTTACGCGATGTCCGAAAAATAATAATAATAAGTCGATCTTTCGTATAATTTGTATTGAATTATATATTGAAAGTAGCGATTTTAGTAGCTACAGCAAATAAAAATATTGCAAAACAAAAAAAAATACGAAAAATTTTTATTCAAAAGAGATTTGAAATGAACAATTATTATTCTATAATACACAATATTGGTTCTGTTCAAATCCATTTCGCACGTTGTGGCAAAACCGGGCTTTGGGGATGGGATCTCGTAATTCGAATTCACGCCTCATCGCGTCTCATACGAGGTAACTCGGTTTCAAGCATATCGTAATTCCCTTTGGTGTCTGCGCACATACGACCGGGTCCGGCTATCGATTTCGTCGCTTATTTAATCCACCGTTTGGAGCTTGCCTCGGTCAACACCAACGTCAGTTGAAAGGCTGTTCATTATCGACCGTTAAATGCGTTACCTCGCATGTACGAGCGCGCACAGTTTTAACAACGGACAAATCGCTCGATACTCCTTTTGGTTACGCGCGCGTTTTTTTTCTTTTTTTTTTTTTCGAACATCAAGCTTTGTCTAAACACATGCGCGCACACTCACGCATACACACAGGCACGGGCATGCACACAAAGAGAACACGCGTGTACATTTACATAGTAACAGACAAAGTGGACAGCACAGTAAACGACAGGTGTAGAAGACATTTCCACAACACGAAGTACGAAAAGTGATCATCACACAATTTCCAAGGAACCGGCCTGTATATTAACCATCTAACTATAATGTAATAACAGTCCCCGGACAATTTCGAAACCGAGTTCGATTTTTTTTTGTTTTTTTTTTGTTTTTTCGGCTTTCGCTTAAGGCATCCCGAAAGTGCGGCGCGCGAATAATACGCGTCTCTTTAGTTTTTTTATTTTATTTATAGACTCACTTATTTCTTTTCACGAACAAAACGAACGCGAATTAATCGAGTGTTCGCGAGATCGAAAGTTACTATTCGCTCGCGCGAATCGTTCTTGCTTTTGCTCTTTCTCTCTCTTTCTCTTTCTCTCTCTCACACTCTTTCTTTCTCTGTTTGTACTTAATATCACTATTATTAGTCGATTACGTCGCTTACTAAGATTGTATTGACTCAATATTGACTCGTTTTCCACACATTCTCGAGCGATTTTGTTTCTTCTTCTCTTTCTTCTCTCGGTGATGTTTTTCGTTTTATCTCGGATTTTCTCGATCGCATTCGCGATCATTTCTCGTGACACAGAACCGACAAAAACAAATTGCGCGCTTCGCAATTGCACAATATAATTCTGCGACGCGACGCATGTTCTTCAAATTGCCACGTCACGTGCTTTTAATTGCGACTTCGTTGACATATACATATTTTCGGAAACTATTTATACATGTAACTACGCTAGTAAATTTATCTCTTCGAGAGATAAATCTCGAGAGCTCTCTTTCTTTCTTTCACGAATATAATAATGTATATTTGTTTTTTATTTTGAGTGTATAAATATTCAATTTGACTCAAGTTATTAATTTGTTAATTAATGTAAGTATGTTTTCTCTTTTATACGTATTGATTCGTTTGTTTCGCGATTTTGCGATGGATGTGTTTCCTCAGCGCCGTCGAATTAATTGCGAATCGCGAGCATCGAAAGTAATTCTCGAAATAGCCGAACATCGAAATTTCGCGCGCCTGGATTGGCTCAGATATTTTGTACATTCTCATTGCTTGGACATTACACGTTAAAAATTATTCTAGATCGCTTCGCCCTTGTACGAGCACGCTTGCTCGCTACTATATAGAATACGAGATGAGTCGTAATTATTTTTTTTTTCTCAATCGCTCGCTCGCGCGTTCTGAAGTATCAAAAGGGTGTTCTGCGTTACTTATCGGCACGATTCATCGGGAGGAATGCAAAAACAGCCGAGACATTATCATATATTTATTATTATTGACGTGGCACCCCACTACACTCGCTGTCAGCAAGTATAGTCGCGTACGACTCTTTATTTATATGTATACGCGCGCGTATGTTGTGTGTCGCCGCTAAAATTCGACTAAAATTAATTTTTCTTTCGCCTGGATTGCGTTATTGCTCTCGGATTAAGACGCGAATTGCTTAGTTTTTCGTTGCTCTACCAGAAGAGTTTTAAATCTTGTGTTAAAACTCCGCGCGATAAATAAAAAAACTTTGCTCGATTATCCCACGAACAAAAGTTTATTTGGTGTTCGCTGGTGCGTTTGTGTGTATTGGGAAAGCGTACGTGTATAACAGACAACACTTTCGTTTTGTGTGTGTGTGTGTGTGTGAAGTTGCGCAATTAAAATAATCAAACCATTTGGAAACGAGGAAGATATATCCTTATTTTCTTTTTTTTTTTTTTTATCCCCAGCGCGAAAATAAGGAAAACTCTTCGAAAACTTTCGCGAATACCTCGTAGTTTGCGCCATCGAAACTTCCGGTCGGTTGAAACGTCTATTATCTACTTAAAGTTCCTTTCGGTACGAAGTGCTTGACTGGATTTTGCGAATGCACTTTCGAGAGAAGGGGTAGTTTAATCCACCATGAAAAGATGTTTCGAGTTTTGACGTGTATTATTATCGCGAGTCTCGCATACGTACTTCGCGAGAAGCTCGTCGAATTTATATACGGATTTAATTAATGCTATCTGCGTTCGTGCAGCGGCTTTCTTTCAGTTTCTACAATTTCTTTACAAACCGTGAAAATGTTTTATAAATTTACTTAGTTACACATGTAAAACGAGAATTATTTTTTTGTTTTGTTAAATAAATTTTGCATTCTGTAACGAACATATACGGTGTGTGTTTGTGTGTGTGTGTGTGTGTGTGATATTTATCTATATATTGCCCCAATTGGGGACCAAGCTCTCGCCAGCATAACATAGTTTATAATAATAATAGTTTATTTTATCTTGCTGCTTAATACAATATACTTTATTAAGTGCAGATTTTGTTTAAATATTCCTTTATTGCCGCTACGCCTAGTACTCGTGACATCGTTGTGTATCGCCCCTATCTATATATATAATATATATATAATTTATATACATATGCGTTCTTTTTGTGTTAGCCACCACGTGACAGAAAAGAAAACGCGGGACGAGACTGAAACCGACGCTAATCGTAAGGATATTTGAATAACATATCCCTCGGTTATCGATGACACTTTTACAGTCGAAGTCGCCTTAATATATATATATAATATATGTGTGTACGTGTTGTCAGTAAAATTTTGTAGTGTGTATACGAGATGTGTGTAAAGTGAGAGTCCGCGTATACGTTTGTTTGTTTTTTCTTTTTTTTTCTTTAAGTGATATACTTACTACGAGATGTGCACCAGTAAATGCGCGCGTCAGCAAACGCATCCTCGTTACACTTCCCTCGCGATACGAGTGTTCCTCTCGCTTCTGCATTCGTTCGGGACGTTGCGATGATTAATCCGCTCAATTATCCCGGGCTCAATTATCGTACTTCGACTTTCAATTTTCCCGACGTTTTCTCTCTCTCTCTCTCTCGTTCGCTTGTTCGCTTTCACTCTGCGTGGAAAACACGGTTCTCTTCCTCTTCTCCTTCGAAATCTCATTTTCCCCTCGTTCCTACGCGATCGTTCGCGATGCGCGAATCGGAAGTGCACAAGCGCGGTGTCGTAACGAGCGTATAATCAGCGAGGAAGCTTGCACAATCGTGACATGAATGCTCCGTTTTCCAACGCGCAGTTCACGTGACGGGTAACGGTTCGCCGCCGCGAACGATAGACATCGGTAATCCGATGTAATTTCTCCTTGTATTTATGGATGAGATACGTCGCTGGCGTTTCTACACGGAATTCGTTATTGAGCTATACGCGATATCTCTCTCTATCTCTCTCTCTATCTTTCTTTTCTCTCTCTTTCTATGTAATCCTGACATTTCAGTGGAAGTTATTTTCGCGGTGGCAAAGCGTACTTTCGCGCGTTGAAGATTAATTGATGGGACTAAATAATGAAGCGAGTCGAGTCTCGGTTTTCCGAACAAGTCTTGAGCTTCCGGATTTCATCTGAAGAGGTATAATGGAAATTTAATTCGTATTGATTTTTTAAAAATCATCTAATAACTCCACACGACGATTAGAAGTCACCAACGGGACTTCCTTAGGTTTCAGAATTTCTACGAATCTTAAGATTTCTACAAATTGGATAACTCATACGTATGTATATATATTTTGACTTAATTAATCTAGAGCGCGCGGGTTAATATACGTGATGTGTGTATGTGTGTGTGTATGTGTACTTAAGCCTAGAACTAGGATTTTTTTTTTTTTTTTGAACACATCCATCTCTAAGTGTTGTGCTGTTAAGCGCATCTCTCTTATTATCGACAAAAAAGAATCTCAAGTAACCGCGGAATTCTTTGGAAGTGCGAACACTACATCACACTCGTTTGAGGATGCTTATAACATTGTTGTAGTATCAAACTATATAGGTATATAGTGTACATACGTATGTACATAACTCACGGGAACAAACCATTGTTGTAATAAATTAATTAAAATCTTACATTTTACTTTGCTTCATTGTAATGAATGATAATGCGCTTCGATGAATTTCAAGAAAGCATATTGGTATTGATACTATGTTAAATGCAAGCGTTACGTTACGGAGTAAATTGGACCTCGATGTTACACGTTTTTTTTCCGCGAAAGTCAGGTCTGTTCGTTCCTTTAAATAACCGCGACGTTTATTAACCGATCGCACGTAACAAACGTGAAACGTTAGTGAAGATGATAGTTGCATCGTAATCGACAGTTATATCATAATGACGTTGATAAATGACAGCGCTATTGCGATGCAAAATTGTATAAGTTGCGATAGTGCCCGACGATGATGACGTTCTAGGCGTTTCAATTATAATGTACTTCAACTTAGCAATGAGTTGTCCAAATAAGTGTGTGTGTGTGTGTGTGTGTGTGTGTATAGGTGTTGTAGGTGTATGTGTGAAGTGATCGATACTGTTGCTCCGCACTGCTGACAATGTAATTATCGATCAGGTTAATTAAAATTCATAACGTGCTTGTATTTTCATTTTAAACTGGCATTTGAAGTAACTCGAAGCGCTTGTTTAAGATACTCTATAAACTTCAATAATTTCTACTTCTGCTTACTTTACTCGTAGGGTTTTTTTGGTCGCCGTAATTATTATATTTGTGCTGTTCGTATATGAAATATATGATTCCTCTTTTTTTTTTTTTTTTTCTTGTAAAAGGAACACGATCACATTCATCACGTTTGGTACGATTATTATATTCTCGATGCAAAAAATTCTCGACACATACGAGAGCGTCGAGAAGAGTCAGTCCCGCCATTTATCTCCGACGGGAAATCTTTTTTGTTTTTTTTATTTGTTTGTTTTTCTATTTCGCGATTAAGATCACAACAGCGCTAATTCACACGATGATGATTAGCGGTAGTTTTTTCTCGCGCGATAAGTCTGACACTGAGAGAGAGTGTGTCTTGTTTACATTTTCGACGATCCGCGATCGGTTGCAAGAACTGATCTCCGGCGCGATGACAGTTGTGTGAGAGTGTACAGAGTAGCACGTAATTTTGGATCCAAGGATCCCGCCGTCTCTCTTAAGCCGCGTCTCTTTTTGCAAACGTTTGTTTTTTTTTTTTTTTTTTTTTTTTTTTTTTTTTTTAATCGTCAAGGCTCTCGTTGGAAGGATTACAAATTACATTTCGCGTTTTATATCCGATATTTCTGTGTCTAACACAGTTTATCTTCTACTCGAGAGAGGAGAATATATCTTGTCGTCGTCTCGTATCGAGAGAAAATCCGAAGATCTACAAGTTCGAGAGTCGGCAAAGTCTATATGAAAAGGTTGAGCGCTTTCTCGCCGCGTGAAAATTTTCGTGCCTTCCGACGCGAGATTTCTCTCGATTTTTAGGTTTGATAACGTGAATAATAGAGCGGCGCTCGCGATCGAAGAAAAATGTGTGTACGTGTGTATGTATGTCGCTTTATCCTCGATTACTTGCAAAGTTTCTCGCGGTCAGCCCGCGCGGGTTTGCGCGAGTTTACGCTGCGAGAGTATCGATTCGCTCGACATGCAAACCGTTCGATTCGTCAGACGACAAGCGCGCGACATGCGAATTGTTCGCCGTTTAGCGCGGTACATAGGGCAACATGCATCATGAGATCTCCGTTTTCCGCGAGCCGTGTGTATATGCGTATGTATACGTGTGTACATCTGTGTGTCGCGTGTCTTCTGGAAATTACGCAAGCCCATCGAGTCGCCGCCAATTAACGCGGATTGCATCCGGACGCATATCGGCGCATCGATCTGCGGCGTTGCAATTGCAACGACAGCAGAGCGAAATCGAGTTGACAGTTGTCCGGAATCGGATTCTGTTTTCGATTAAAACTCGCCCGCCGACCGGCGTGTTTTTGTTACTTTGTTGACGAATAGTTGGCAAATATCCTGATTAGTCAAAAGCGATTACAAAATTGCGCTCTTCGCTTTGTCCGCTCCGCTCCGCGTGTACATTTGTAATTTTAAATTCGATATTTTCACGCGAATCGCACAGGTTTCAATTGTGCGCGCGGAGATTCTATTCGCTAAATCCGATTTCTCGATCGGATAAAACCGCGACGAATATTACGACAAAATCATAAATGACGAGTTCGCGCTGGCCGGCACGAAAATGCTGTGCATTGAGACAAATATATATATATATATATATGTATATACGCAGCTTGCGAATTAAAACAAAATAGCGGCGCGAACGGAAATCGCAATTAAATCAAAGATAAATGGAAATAAAACGACGCGACGGTGAGGCGCCCGGCCCCGGCTGGATATTGCAATTAAATCAAAGGTAAATTGGAGCGAAATGATGGCCGACCTGTGCGGGCTAAATTAAAGTTAAATCAAAGGTAGATTAAAACAAAATGACACTGGCGCGTATTCGCTCCGTTGTGGAAATGAATTAAAACAATGTTAGGGTTTATATACGGACTGGCCGACGGGGAGATTCACTTTAACTCATATTACGGCGGAATTAAACGGCGCTTTGATATTAGTTTGATCAAAAATATGACGGCGGGTCTACCGGATCGAGGAGGGGCGCGACGACGGGGGGGCGTAATTAAAGCGGCTTCGATGAATCGGCGCGGCGACGGGAGAAAATCCTCGGGAAAAACGAGCGCGACACCGAGAAGTGAACGAACACGGAAAAGCGCGGCCATTTTCACGGCGGCGAGCTTGCCAATTAGAGCGTACGACAACTGAAATTTCCCGGTCGTCTGACCTTAAAAACCACAGAGGTGCAAGGACACTCGAGATAGGAGAGTAGAAGGAAGGACGAGTAGTCGAGAAAGAAGACTACCGCGCGCACATGTGTGTATTACGTCGTATGTATGTATGTATTTATGTGTGTCATTGTGTTACGTGTATGCCTGCGTGTTGTGTGACATTGTGAGCGCGTGCGTAATAGAATCTCTCCGTGAACCGCGTTGGTCTCTCAAAAGCAAAAATATCGCGCTCACGCACGTTTCTTTAGTTTTGGTTTTTGTTTTTTGTTTTTTTTTTTTTCGTTTTTAAGCAGAAGCTGTTTGTTGTATCACGAAGAGTAGGTACGTTTCGACGTTGATTCTGATCTCGAGCACGCCGTAAAACGGCTTTCTTTAGGAGCCAAGTTTTCAGATCGAAGCGAGAAGTACGAAAGAGGAGGATTAAAGTTTCGATTGGACGAGAAGGGCTCTTTTTTTTCCCTCCCTCGTTCGCGTTTTGTAGTCTTCGCTACGTGATGAAAATATTCTAATTATTATAGGCGATATCAAGCGATTAGATTAATAATACGATTACGTTTTATTAATGTTTATTAAAGTGTTTAATAAAGGGTATACCTATAAATATAAATGGTCTCTCGTCTTATACGCAACCCTTTTTGTTTTTCTTGCGTTATTTATAATTTACCCGCATCATCGGTTTGCAACGGCGGTAAAAATTATTATTTCGAGACTGTATGCACGCGACCGTCGAAGACATACGTGTAATAAACCAAGTAATTAATTTCACCGAGATAAAAAGCAAGATCCTTGCGCACAAAATCACGTAACAATGTATTCTGAGAAAATATCCTAACAAAATATCTCACAAGAAAATCGCCCGTTAGGTTTTAGACGAAAGTGTTTGTTTATCACGTGCTAATGCAAACAAAAGTATTTACGTTTTATTTCAGCCGTGGAACAAAAAGGTAAGTACAATCGATCGCGCGCATCAACAGTGTTCTTTTTTTTTTAATAGTAACAGTAGAATGTGTGTAGAAGCTTATGTCTTACGTATTATTATTTAATTTAAGTTTTTGTTTCGCGATAAAGGAGATGTAAGAGCAAGATAGGGATTAAATATTTACAAGTGTAATACGCGGCTAATACGAGACGCACTTTTTTATTTCCTTCTTCTACGATCAATATAGAGCTTCTAACGCTAAAGTATATATTTGCCGCATTGTCGCGCGTTTTTTTTTTTTTATTTTTTATCTCGTTATCAATAAATATACCATTAAATTTAATCGTCGTTTTTATCTATATTCCTCTGTTTCTCTCTTATGTTTTGTACACACTTCTTTGAGCACCTCTAAGTAACATATCGGTTTCACGATAACAGGGGTTGAGCTTGAACCAAAGGCGGTTCCTCGATTCTAACTAATCGGCGAGACTCGAGAAATTCGCTATAGGAGTAGCCGCTCTGTTCGCATTTAAGGCAATGACAATATTCGCGTAAAAGAAAAGTGAGAGAGATACGCGCAAGGTGCGACTTGACGATTAGTGTTTTTTTTTTTTTTTTATCTTGATAGATCTTTCTCGATGAGTTTTTATTTAGATTGCTTGAGACCATAGTAATTGGAAAGATGTAGCGTTCTAATTAAGTACGTAACGTTTTCTCGATAATAAAAAGATCGTTACACAGTGAGAGAGATATATAATAAATAATGATATATAAATAATGAAACTTCTCGAGAGAGCTATTATTGTGGCAAACTAGTGTACATGTTAAATTCAAGTAATTTTATAAAATCGTCGTTTTTTTTTTTTTTTTTTTTTTTTTTTCTCTTCTTTCTGTCCTTACAGTTAGATTTGAGTTTTTATGTAACGTGTATTGCATTGTCTTTGTCTTGAAAAAGGGTGAGAAGGGAAAGATATTCATCGTTTCAAGTAAATCCTTTAATTGTATTTCTTTTTCTTTTTTTTCTACAAATTTCATTCTATAGTCGTGACATCTACGTTTAAATGGACTAAAAAAATAAATTACCGGGAACAAATTTTCCGCAGCGGACGTGACTCTTTTTCTTCTTTTTTTTTTTTTTTTTTTTTTTTGTAACGAAGAAAAAATTGACTAGACGACTGTCTAACCGGCGCAATTCCCACAACGAACCCTCGCCGTCCACTAATTGCGGCTATAGTCATCGGACTACACTGTTCTTTTCTAATCGGCGTTTTACAGCTGTTTAATTTCTACGCGTGTCTACAAATCGTGAGAAAACAAGTGGATATGCTCCCTTTCGATCGTTTTTTTTTTTAACTCCCTTTTTAAAGCTCCGGTTTTTTTTCATAATGGCATTTAAGTCTGACGAGCACATAAATGCGCGCATATACGCACACGCACACACACGCACGCACGCACGCACGCACGCGCACACACCCACTCCTCTATGCACACGCTCGAGCTACCGAGTGAGTGTGAATATATATGTACAGGATGTCCCACGACCAGCGGTAAAATCTTCGAAAGCAAAACACGATTCTCTTTAAGGAAAATAAAATGACTGCGGTAATTTGATCGTCACCACTCATTCGCATCCGTCGTCTTAACGCGAAGTGAATGCAAAATGTGGCGTAAGTGGCTCTAATTAGATTAGTAAATTGTTTAATTTGCGCAAAAAGTTATGCAAGGAAGTTTTTGTAAATATTGAATAGCAAAATATAGTTGATAATAATATCTACAATGTAATTCTTTCTTACACGTTCGTTCCTGATAATAAAGGTGCTAACCGGTCGGAAAAAATAAATGAAAAATCGTTAATTAAAAAAGCACACGAACGAGAGAGCAATTTCTGAAATAGAATGGAATAAACTGAGGAGAATTGGTTTTTGTTTTGGTTTTAATGTTGTAGAAAATTAGTTCGTTCTTCCTCGTCAAGCAACAATCGCTTCTCGGTTGATTTAGTTTCTACCTCCAGTGAGGACGTTCTGGTTAGGTGTGTATGTATATAATATACAAACGTGTACTATAGGCATATACATTACCACAATCCGGAAGTTTAAGTGTATATCGACTAACAACTATAACACGCGAGACTACCTTAAGTAATGTATTTTATCCTTCGGTGGTGGCGGTTTTCTTTTTTTACAAACCAGAATGTGGAAATTGCACATGTTTTTACTTTTTTTTTTTTTTTTATATTTGTAACACATCGATCGTTGTATCGAATCGTTGTACTAGCATAATAATAATAATAATGCGCTACTACAGAGATAAATAATAAATAATAAATAATAATAATAATAATAATAATAGAGAATAATAATTTTTCGATCGTAATGCTACGACTAGATAATATCATTGACCAATGGTATACACGAGACAGGTTGCCGAGAGATATTAATCTCATATTAATATCACATACGTGTGTATATATATATATATATATATAATACAAAACATTGCAACAAAAAAAGTTCACTTATCAATCTGTGATATATAATAAATGTAAAAATAGCTCAAAACTTTAGCTTCATATTTCAAGTAAAATCGATGTACTACACTATTGTAGTATGTATGGCATCACGTCAATCAATCAATCAATCGATCAGTCAATCACACACACGCACGCACGCACACGCTGTTTCAGTATCTCGGCAACCTGTTTTTAATAATAAATACACGAACAAATTGACGCTTGCGAAACATATGACTACATCCATGATCAATCGAGAGAAAGTAACAATACTCTCACTACGCATTGTACAAGAAGAAGCGCAGAACAAAGAATATGGCATAAACGAACAATACAATAAAGCAGTACGTAGAGAAACGAAATAATCAAGGAAATTATGAGACTTACGTGGAGTGTCAAGCGAGTGGCGCGCAATATTGCGGATTTCTTTTTTTTTTTTTTTTTTTACTTGCGTGCTATATTTCGAATAAATTAGTATTGCTTAATCGTTTAATATTGCTTATAGGGTCGTATATTTTATATGTATATATGCGTTAATAGCAGCGTGCGGCGTATTTATTTTATTTTATTATTATTGGCGAGTGCCGCGCAAGATGGAAGTAAAAAATCGAACGAAGCTCCATTGCGTGTCAAGCAATTGCTGATCGGTCCTAAAGACCGATCCGGTGATCGAACGAGCTACGCGAAAAATATTTTCTTCGTTTTGTTTCTCTTTGCAACTTTTGGCGGCGAGGTTCTCTCTACTGTACATGCAAAATACGTTCTTCGTTAATATGATCGTTTATCGCAAAAAAAAGAAAAACAATTGGGCGGATCGCCCGCATGCTCGTCGGCCGTTTATGCATTTTTTTGGAATATTAAATTTATTATTGTTTGTTTTAGCTAGGCGACTGAAGCGCAGGTCCACACCCCCTCCATCGCGTTTTTATTGCATTTCCGAGTTGGCGGAACAGGGACAAATTATATAAAAAGAAAAAAAGAAGACATAATTGAGCGTACCGCAATTTGCTTTATTCCGAAATGCAGAGATATTAAAATTCCATTGAGAAATTAGTATTCATCGAGAATTGCATAGTTATGACGTAATTGCGACGATGATCTAATTACGAAAGAGTGCAAGTTTATTCTGGCAACATAATTTAATATGTAGACCTACATCTGATGCATATTCATCGCGCAAGCGTGATTAATGATTTTTTCGTAAACGTGATTAAGTATTGAATGTGACATAATTAACAATTAGAATATACCACGTGGAATATTCATTATACAAATATTGTTAATTAATGTCAGTAAGAACAAATCATGATATTATTGCAAATAATGCAAAAGGATTTTTTAATAAAATGTAATATGTCACGTATGTATATTATTACAATATATATAGAGAGAATTATAATAATCTTTTAAAACATTAAAAAAAACATTAAAAAAAAACATTAATCTTTTAAAACATTAAAAGAACATTAAAATAAATAATAATTGTTTTTTAAAATTTCTAGTTTGTATTGTAATATTTAATACTGATCCTCTAACTTGTCAATCTTTCCGCAAAGATCTAAACAAGATGATTGGAAAGGGTGTGGATTTTTTTTTTAGGAGGGCGATCGCTCTTCACATGCCTAAGCATATACTTATCGGTTTTGCTTCGAAACTTCGTTAAACTTCGATGTTTGCCTCTATATATATTAATTATATAATTCGTTGTGTCGAAACATTGCTTTGACCGTACGTGTCGTCGTATCGTTTTTTCTTTCATATTGCTTCTATAAAATATTGTGTATAACAATGTTTTTTTTATGCGCCTATTAATCGAATTTTGCTCTAAGTATGTGTGTGTGTGTGAATGTATATATGTGTGTTTGTGTATGTAGGTGTGTATGAATCCTTTTATGCGACACCTAGTTCGTAACCGGTCGATCCGCGCGAGAGAACCGTTTCCGCGACACTTCCAGCGGTCATTTTCCGCTGTCGATTCGATATCGCGATTATCGCTCGCTTCGCTGATTGAAATGTGCACGTTGCCGGTTACGCGCGGCGCGTAAATCGCATAATCGCGCGAGACACGCACGTGTGCATCGACGATTTTGGTTCAAGATAAATAAACAGAAATCAAAAAAGGAAGATAATACGATACAAAGGTCTTTTTTTTGTTTTTCATTGTGTGCTTTCAAAATTTGCAAAAATACTCGTTCGATTTTTTGATACTTGATTCAACGACGATTGCTTATCGGGTAACTATACGTTAGTCGTTGGTGTAACATATTTAATACTGTCACCTAATTATGCCATTATTATTTAAGACATAATTATTCAAATGAAATAATTAATAGTAGTTGAAAAACTGTTTTTCTTTGTCAAAACTAGTGCTAGTTCGAAGATTTAGCGCGTAAACCGCTGATCAAAAGATTAGCGGGTATTATTTAAATGCGAATTACCATACTAATTAGATAATATCTCTCAACACGTATTATTCGCTAATTTTCCCCACTAATATCGCAATTTTTTACATCAAAAATTTCTAAGAAATGATACCCGTATCTAATAATAATGAAAAAACACCTCTCTACAATAAGACCATGTAAAAGGCGTGCGCGCGCGCGCGCACACACACACACGCTCGATACTTTTCTTTCTAAAATCTCAAAAAATAAAATTTGATCCCGTTACTGTAGTTAAAAATTAATTAGCAAAGCCACAATTTTGTCGCCACTGTATCTGTAAAATGCTGACGCGTCGCGGTATATAATTTATCTATCGTATCTGCAATTATCAATGCTCCATAAGAGCTCAATTATAGAGCAAAGTGATTAATTATAAATTACTGCCGCGCGCACAGTCGTCGATTACACCTGCGCATCTCGGTGATCGGCCTCGATCATTGATCACGTGTGACGAAAGGATCGAGGCCGCGCCGTGATCGAGATTGAACGAACGCGGTTCGAAAAAAACCGCGAGTACGGATCCGTCATTCGAAATCACGCGGATCCCGTGAAATCTCTTTGCCTTACTCTCCGTTTTTTTTTCTTTTTAATTTAGGCAGCTAAGTATTCATAAATAATGTCTTCGTAACGAGCTCGCGGACTAGAATCGTACGCGCTAGTAAATATATATATATATATATACTATGTATATAATAATAATAATATATATATAATATAATAATATAATATCATATAATGTAATAAGTATATATATATAATCGACTAGAGTGACTAGACTCTGCAGTGTGGACGTCATCGTTCGACGTGTTTCTGTTTTACGACTTAACATTACTGGACGTTTTTATTAATGTTAGACATTATTAATAGACTCACGCTCTCCCTCTCTCTTGCTCCCTTGCTTTCCTTCTAACACTCTCTAACTCGTCTCGCTTTCTGGTTCACTCATCGCTTTCTCTTTCTCTTTCGCTCGTTCTCGTTCTCTTTCTCTCTCTTTCTTTCTCTCTCACTCTCTCTCTTTCTCTCTCTCTCTCTCGCGCCTCTTCGCGATCGAGCGGCGATCACGGGGCACCGCTAGCTCTCTCTCGATTCTTCAATATTCTTGACGTCGTGGTTCTTTTTCTCGAAGCGCTGCTACAAGCCTCGATTGGTGTTCTGTTGCTGTTGCGCGGTATTGTTAGCGGCATGTTGCGGCTGTTGTTGTTGTTGTTGCTGCTGCTGCATCTCCTCGTCGCGCAGACACGCCGATTCCAGATGTTTGTTCAGATAGGACTTGAGGGCGAAGGTTTTGTGGCACCTCGAGCACTCGTAGTTCTTGTCGGCCGAGTGCGTCTGCATGTGCGCTCGTAGATTCGAGCGATCGGCGAACGCCTTGCCGCAGTGGGCGCATCCGTAGGGTTTCTCGCCGGTGTGGCTACGCAAGTGACCCTGAAGTAGCCACGGTCGCGAGAACATCTTGCCGCAGACGCCGCAGCTGTGGGCGAGCTTGTGCGTGAGCACGTGCATCGCCAGGGCGGGCATGCTGACGTACGCCTTGCCGCAGTGGATGCACTTCTTGGCCGATTGCGAGTCCAGGCTGCGATGCGTCTGCTTGTGCCGCGACAGATTCGACGATGTGGCATATTGCTTGCCGCACTCCGTGCACGTAAACTTGGGCCTGTCCGGCTGGGTCGCCTCCTTGTCGGGCACAGCGGCACCGTTGGCGCCGCAGCGCCGTTTCGATCGACCGTCGGACACGAAGAAGGCCTCGTAGGTATAGGCGACAGTCTTGTTGCCAGTGCTGGTGCTGTTGAAGGGTGGACAAAATTATGGCGATTCTCAAACGTTAAACTCTTCGAGAGACTTTTGGAGACTTCGAATACGAACTATACAATATAAAACTTTTGTGTACCTTCATCCCTCCCCGTCCCGGATTTTCCCATCCCTTTTCGCAAGTTTCTGTTTTATGGTTTTACAAGTTTTTCGTTATATACTTAACTCAGATACACATTTGTACAAATAGCTACAATTTGCGAGTTACTGTTCTATTCTCTCTCTCTCTCTCTCTCTTTCTTTTTCTGCGAGTTATCGAAGCGTAAGACTCACCTGTCCCTGCCGACGTTGCAGTTTCCGCCGGTGGCCTCCGCTGTCGCCGGCGATTGTGGTTGCGGCGGCGTTTGCTCCTGCTGGCGTAGTTGATTGGTCTGCGAGCTGGGCACCGGCACAAGCACGGAGACAGGTATCGACTGCGTTCCCGCCGTCGGCGCCGTCGGTTGAAGTTCCTGCTGTTGTTGCTGTTGTTGCGTATCAGGTGCGTCCGGCGCTGTGGCAGCGGGCGGTGGAGGTGGCGGCGGCGGCGGCGGCGGTGGGGGTGGCGGCGAAAGGGTGTGAATAAAAACAGAATGCGTAGGCGCGGCGGGAGACGCACTGAGATCCAAGATGGCCTGCGCGGCCGACAGATCTTCTTCGGCGGACGTGCGGATCTCCGAGATTGATTGCAGGCTGTAAGGACGGTAGATGTCCTTCTTCTTCGGCGGTAACGACAACGCCGTGCCGGTGCTGGTGAAGGACATCGAGAGGCTCTTGCGCGGCGGTAGACATAGCGATGGAGCGACGGACGACGACGACGGCGGCGGCGACGATGACGACGATGTTGACGATGACGGGCTTGTGTCGGCTGTGACCGTCGCCTGATGCGATGACGCTTGTTGCAGACCTGGTCCGTTCAGCACCGAAACCGATACTTCCTGTTGTACGAGCGGAGGTGGCGGAGACGGCTCTACCGGACGTGCCAGCTCCGCTGCAGAGCGTAACGTCGCGTACTTAGGCGGTTCTTCGTGATTGATCCACGCCTCGTGCGTATATCCTGAAAAAAAGGAAACAAAAAAGAGCGATAGTAAGATGTACGGTAATAAATTTAGGCACTTGAGATAATTTATTTCTAATTTTGTCTCGATTTCAAGATTATTATACCGAACGTTCATTAAAAATTGTTATTATTCTAACTTCGTTATTATTTCGTTGTCTCGTCATCTCGAAAATTCATTTTATATCTCTTTTGTGAAACAGGAGTGTGATTACGCTAAATTACTCAGTAATTTAAAAAAAACCAAGTATCAAATTAATGACGTGTTTCCAATAATTCTAATAATTTCAAATAGCCCGGAATATACCTATCTATTGGTTTATCTAGTTGCTTGGTGTTTACATCTCCACGATTTATTGACAAAAGATATTAGAAATGCAAGTTTTATTTGTTACACGGAATGATAGATCATCCAATGTGTAATAATCGCTCGAGAATCTTTTTTGATATGAAACACTCGTAATGCAACGTCGAAAGGGCAGCGAAGGGTAACGCTTACGTGCGCGTATAACATCTCATTCGTTCTCGGCGGCATGAATATTTGAGTCTGTGAATCACTCACGAGTTGCGTGGCCGTTTCATTTCCTGTGCGCCAGCTGTTTCCACCATATACGGTCATTAGCGAGTATGAAGGGGATGAAAAAAAAGTCGAGTGCACAGGAGAAGGTGCGCAAGTGGTGGTAGCGCGGCACGTGAACACAGTGGCGAAGGGAGAACGGAAGGGGAGTGTATAATAACGGCGGTGTGTATATCTGTTGCGCGCCGCTCGCTGTTGCGCAGGGTGGTCCAGGGATGAAGGGTGAAACTCGCGCCGTTGTTCATCCGGGCGGGGATGAAAACCGGGAAAAATTCAGACGAAACGCAAACAGCGCTTCGTATCTAACGGCGTATTCTTTTAAACACTCTCATTTCCAGTGCCGTTATACGCGGGCACGTATTTTTATTAAACCATCTTAATTAAAAAATACCAGCCACATCAAGGATCTCCCATTTTTCGGATGTCCAAAGCTCTTTTTCGCAATAAGCTGGTCTATTCCAGGATAGTGTGCGTTAACATTAAGAAATTGAAGTAAAAGTTTAATTTCTCTGTTAGGTTCTTATGCTCCCAGATTTCATAGACTGATTGAAATCTAAATAAATTTTATTTTGATGCGATACGAATTTGTGACTAATAACTCTGGATTGTAAGTTTGCGTTATTGAAATTTATTTTTTAATTTAATTGTAGCTTTTAATGTATAAATGTCTCTTTAGCTTTTATAACGGTATTGAAGAGAATAAATAAATATCATGAGAAAAACACATTTCTCAAAGAGAGCAAATATAAAAAAGATAAATTTGTAATGTAAATAAAAGATCTTGAAATGTTTTTTTTTTTTTTTATTTTTTTTACGGGAACGGAAAGAGGGTGGCATATTTGCATTTGTCGGATCGTTTTAAGTCATCGCAATTTGCGATTCAGCACATTCAAATGTTATCTCGTTATTAGTTATTGATGCCGTTTAAACCCCTGTTCGTGTTTCTTTTATTGCTCCTGACAATGCAGCGAAGCACGCAACGAACGACTTTCGACGTTTTGCGCCGTGAAATCGATACGCGTGCTCGTCCAGCGAGTTACGTAACGCGAAAGTCTATGCCATAACGTAAGCAATGAGAATACTGTACGCAACGAGCAATTAATAAAATCCACTATCTCTGCTTTATATCACATAAAGTCGGCCGTCGATGGTATAAGTCGATTTTCTTTAAGATCAGGAAAATTTTATATAACCGGAAAAGTTAACTTTCTTCTTTGCGAAAAATATAATACTTTTTTACACAAACTCAAGTTTTAAAAACTTTATCCTGTATTTTTTCAGAGTTTTTTTCATTGACGTTAAAAATTTTAATAATTTTTTATACTCAAGTTACGTAATTCCGTCTAAAAAATCTATT
Organism: Pseudomyrmex cubaensis; assembly: GCA_014825685.1. Lineage (NCBI taxonomy): Eukaryota > Metazoa > Arthropoda > Insecta > Hymenoptera > Formicidae > Pseudomyrmex > Pseudomyrmex cubaensis. The sequence goes on from QVOA01023641.1 coordinate 39,183, forward strand.
TAAAAAAATATCCGGATCGTAAATCCTTGAAGCGCTATTTGTGTAAAAAAACCTCCGTTTTAAATGCAGTTAAAATCTCCGCATGTTCTGACATTTAAATCGAAAGTTGTTTCAGTTTTTGACGTAGAGTCACGTGCATCGAATGCGTCTCTTGCCGAACAAGTTGCTTGTTTCAGCGCAACACGCTATTTTTTCCCCTAGGCAGGTGAACGCGCGAGGGTCCTAGGGGAAGGCGGAATTGCGATAAATCAGAAAAGTGTGCTGCGCGAGCGATCGATCAGCTGGCGTATATCTATTATTGGCTGAAATAAAAGGGAAGTCAACACAGAGGTAAAGGAGAGCGACCGTGTCTGCAAGTGCATTTCATCAACGGCAGAAGGAGCGCAGTTGTGCCGTGGGCTGGGGGGATGGAGAGGATGAAGGAGGGTCGTGTGAGGACGGAGGGGGGAATCAATAACGGCGAATGAACGCTCCGCACGCGCTCCCACGAGTCCGTTGATTCTAGGCCCTTTTAAAAAGACGATAAAAATCTTCTTTGCGATTAACGTAAACGTCGAGGTTTTTTGCCGGTATTTCGAGAAAAACTGAAAAACGCGCGACAGAGAGAGAAAGGGTAATTACCGTAATTATAATGTGTGACACACGTACACACACACACATACATAAAAAATAGATAGATCGCTGTATAGTAACTTGTTAATTAATCGACAAGTGTTTTACAGCACTACGATATAATTGCTGATCATGTTGTTATAAAAATATGACAACAAATATAAATAGACTGAAGAAAGCATTGTATATATTTATAAGACATATAAGAAGATAAAGAAAAAATAGGGTTTCTTTCTTAAGCAAAGAAAAATAATAGGGTTTCCTCGTCGAGCAAAGAAGAAGTTCTGCTTTCATTAGACCGAAAAGCTTAGCTTAACTCGAAGTAGCTGCCAAATTACATTTATATCGATTGATGACGTATTGCTATATCTCGGTTTCTGAGAGACGCAACATCTTGAAATTAAAAGATGATAAAATCATTATTACGGAACGGGGTGTAAAGTGACATGGATTATCTATATGAGACTTCTAGGTGGATTCTATATCTACATTATCTATCACAGATTACAGATATAGCCCATAAAGCATATTTATGTACCTTGAATGAACATTCCGCACATTCTTGTAGGTTTATCGCCTCTGATTTTTATCGACCCTGTGAGCGCAAAAACAAAACAGCAAGTATAAATAATTATACTTGAGCTATCAAATCATCTAATTAAAAAAAAAAAAAAAAAAAAAAAAAAAAAAAAAAAAAAAAAAAAAAAAAAAAAAAGTTAATTAAGTCTAATGAGAAATGTTAATTTTCTTAAGATCCAATGATCTTTTTTGAGACCCAATATCTAATAACATTTATCCGACAGCGAATCTATTTAATGAAAATCAGAATTAAATCTGACGGTAAATTGGACATACATTTTAAATAGATAACACAAAATCTTATATTCAATCTATTGTAATTTCTTACTAGATGTTTCACAGAAAAAATTCCAATTACTAATTTGCTTCCTGTGTTTATTTTTTTTTATATTGTAAAAAATATTGGCCACCTTTACACATTATAGTCTTGTAGATGTAAAAATAATGAGACGTCGTGTGATATAACGTATTGTTATTGTGTAAGTAAAAAGCAATCAGTAATCGCACGACGAAAGTCAAGGACGAAGAAACCTGTTAATCGACGTATGTACGTCCTTACATGTTTCTTGCGTGACCGTAATTTATCATCATCATCTTCTTGAAATTTTAATTTTTACAATGGATAAACATTAGTACAATTTCTTTTTTTTTATAATCTTTTTATATAATGTACGTGTAAGTTAAGAGATTGTATATGAACGACAAACTGTGCTAACGTATTTTAAAGATTCGTGTTTTGTATATAAAAGAAATATAAAACGTGTTAATTGAAACTAATTATCTTTAGAAAAATATGTTACGTCAATAAAATTAAACAATTTATTGTTTTTTAGAGAAATTGAGACAGAAAGATTTAGGAGAAATGTTATGTATTTTATCAAATAATCTCAGATTTAATTTTGCAAACCTTGATGGGCAAATCTTAATTTTAATCGTGATGCGATTTTAATTTGATATACATTTTAGCGACGAAGGAAACATTTGTTACATAACGTCATTAGCACCATTATAAGAACACGTGCGCACTCTACTGTCTATAAATATAGCATAACTCAGGACTGAGATAAAAAGAGGTTGTTACCCCGTTCTCTTGATTTTCAAGAATATCTAATGCCATGTCCAAAAAAAGCAATTAGCGATTGATTCATGCATGCAGAATTATGCACTCGGGATTGAGTAAATTTATTTGCAGTTTACTTATGTATCTTTATTTGCTTAGACGAGTTAATATAAATATTTATAACATTTTTAAACTTTAAATTTAAAATCAGTTTTATTTTAACATCTTTTTGTGCATCTTTTATAATGTTGTAAAGAGAAAAAGACTTATTAAAAAAAAAAGCAGAATACTCTTTTCCCTTTTCTTTTGTGAGAAAAAAAGTATAATTAAAAATCCTCGTTTAACCTCATTTAACACGAAATTGCGTAATTTGCGCGTGAAATTTACGTAAAGTTATTATGTATAAAATAAAATTAAAATACAAATAAAAACCTGAATCAAATTTGACAAAATTGATATTATTCGACAAACAGTTAATGATGTAATTCAGCATTTGATGAATGCGCATTCATCAGCATCTACGTCGCGAAAGCAATTCGACTGTTCTGGATAACAGTGGTTACACAACAACCACCACCGAGGCCGCCGCCGCCGTCGTCGTCAACGCAGTCAGTTTCCTCCCTCTCGGTCTGATGGAGAGCTCAATAAATGCGATAGACGAAATAGCTCTTGCTACAATAGCCCAGCGATATATCAGGATCATAACTCAATGTTAAGGATGTCGAATGTTCGACCGTGATCGATGATCTACAAACGGGTGTGTCGCCATGTACACACGTACAGGACACATGGCCGACTTCGCGTACACGGTTTCCTACAGGTCGCAGAAACGCATGTCGCGTAATCGCTCGCGGTGCTACGGCCTTTAACGGACTATCTTTCCGCATTCCCAACGGACGATATCATGCTGTAATCATGGCGCGTTTAAGCAGCTACCGCAATCTGTCTATAGCGCACGCGGGCGTCTAATAGGCGGGTGTGTCACCCGTTTGTGTGCTCGACGCATGGCCAGACTTATGGTCGTGTCTACTTGAAGAGACAGACTGCAAAACCTCTTGTCGAAAAAGAATTAAAAAAAATATATAAAACAGAAAAATCCAAGCCAAACCCTTCACTCGCAGATCCCAAACACACTGCAAACATTCCCGAAGGAAACCCTTAGGTCTTGGGCGTGGCGCGTCTAACCTACACCCACGAACACTACATCATGTAAAAGGAAATGACTCGTCATGCTATCGCGAAGAAGCGAAATGTTTGTTCCGAATGTTCGCACTCACCATGATAGTAAAGAGCGCCGGAAGCATTAAGGGGTGGCGGGCTGGGAGCCGTGGCCCCTGCCGTTGGACTGTGAGGACCCCAACAGGTCTGTTGATGGTCAACCTGATGATTATCGACGTCTCCGACTACATCAATCTCCTCGTCTTCCGGCTCATGCCTGTGCGGCCGTTTTTCCATGGCATCCGCGGTCTGATGCAGCGCATGATGTTGCGCCTGCTGTTGCTCCTGAAGGGCGGCCCCGGGTGGCGTCGCGTCCTTCTGCTCGTTCTGTTGATCGTCCACGCGAGCCTGCCACTGATTCCATTTCCACTTTTTCGCCATCAGACAGCGTGGCATACTGAAGACGCGACTTTATTTTTGTGCTGCGACCGGTGACACCAGAAGCTGCTACTAACAGTGATGACAGTCGTCGTCCGATCACCAAGGACGACGACTTTGGCCTCCCTGAAGAGATACACCCACGCGGCACACCAACACTGACACGCTCAACACCAACAAACGCGACACCAATCTCACCACCGACGTCGTCACTCTCAACCGCGACTACGGCGCGTCCGTCGCCGTCGTTACTACTTGCTATGCCTTTTTCACGGACGACGTCGTCGTCGTCGTCGTCGTCGTCTACACGACGTCGACGTCTACGTCGCGCCCGACCGTCGCCCGGCCCGGCCGTCTGTGAGTGCGACCTGTCGAACCGGTGGACGTTGAAACTGCCTCCTCGACTGTGTGGCCGCTCGCTGGCCGGCTTCGCCTTCGTCCTACGTGGTACACGCTGGTGTGGGACCTGCAGCCTCGTCATCGGCTCGGCGAGGGCGGCTCCTTAAACGGATGCACCACCGCCACCATGCCAGCCACCAGTAGCTTGCAATCTTGCAGGCTTCGCCAGTGCTTCTTCTTCGCTCGTTCCTTAGAGGATGGTTGATGTCGAAAGACTCCTACTTGAACTTTTTCTTCCGCGGTTTGTGTATATGAATAAATACGTGTGTGTGTTTTTATATATATATATATATATATGTATGTGTATTGCGCGTGTGTACGTATGTATACGTGCTTGTATGACTGTGTATGTCTAGGGGGAGGTGACTCTTCCTTGCGTCCCGAAACTTGCCGAGTGGACCGACTGACTGACTGACTGACTGACTGACTGAAGACCGTCCGTCCGTCCGTCCGTCTGTCCGTCCGTTACTCTTTCGGTCGCTCCCTGTCGCGGCTCTCGCCAGTGACAGGGGGTGGCCTCGAATACGACGGCGACGACGGGGTGCGACTGTTTAGTCGGTGGCGCTGCCGCTCCGTCTTACTGTCCCCTCGGACTCTACCCCTTCTCCGCGACTATCGCCACCTCTATCGCGCTCACGAGCTTGTTCTCGTCGCTCGCTGCGGGCTCGACTAGTCAGCAGCACCCCCGGCATCCCTCCGTTGCGGCTCCCCTATCACGGGCGGAATCGAGGGATGGCGCTGCTGCCGTTGCTGCTGCTGCTGCTGCTGCTGCTGCTGATGGTGATGGTCTGCGCGTGGGGTTGCACAGCTACCCCTCGAGAGTGCTGATGTCGGTTCTCGATTCCTGCAGATCGCTCGTTGTGGTTGTGCGTACGTGATACGCGCGCGTGCTATAGAGACGAGCGTGTGTTAGCAATGTCAGTGGCGTAGAATGCGAATTGTTTGCACAGTACCGCAGTACCTTAATCGGCGCATTTTTATCAAAGATCAGATAAATTTTCAACAGAAAAGAAATATTCATAGAGATATAATTTAGCTAAGCTAGAACTTGACGTAAAAATTGATTGAGAATTGAAACAAAACAAATTTTTCGCGACTTCTTGAAAAGATTTGAAAATGACAATATTACATCACACGCAATGGCGCGACATAAGTTCTGTATTGCACTGCGATATTACGCTTTATTCATATAAACGATGATTTCGTATTCTTAGTACGTGTACACGTGACATTATACTTTGCGTAAAAGTGAATTTATGTTGCACTGGGTATTTTGAGCTCGCTATACGTAGACTGGTTCGTGCGGCCTGATTTAAAAAGGAGATTGGAAAAATGTAAAATAGGAAGCCATAGTTACAATATATACCAACTGTGCTCACTACGCTCGTATTTATCCGTTGCATTATGAATGACGGGGTTCTGTGTGTTATAACTAATTATGCAATTTTATAATTAAATTTTTTATATGAATTATTATAAAACGCGCAAAGAGAAAAACTCGTATTTTTTTAATTAGTAGTCGTTTTTTTTTTATTAGTAGTACAAATATAAATTTAGTTTTTTTGTTTCTAAAAACTTGATACGTATTAAAATATATAATACTTTTTATAAGTTTTGAACACTCTTTTTTCTTTTCTATTATTTTTCACAATTAAATTAATTCTGTTACTTTTTTTTTTTAATATAATTGTACGCAAGATCATATCTCAAAACAAATTGAAATGCGATATCGACACGTGTGCGCCGAACTTTTCAAGGGGAGGATTTTAGTCGGGACGAGATTTCCGGTCGACCGGCAAAGTCTCTCGATCCCCGGTCATCGACCTCTCACACGCTATGCAACGCGCGTAAGCTATCTGTAAATCTCTTGCTCGCAAACTCTGCTGCGTTGTTTATCGTATTCTTCCGTTGCTTCCGGAGTAACCCGGGTATATATGTACGCACAAAAACACACTACGGAAACTGTCGCAAAAATCGAACAGCTGTTTAGGGTACCACGTTTCCCGAGCCTCGTTCCTGTTATTACGAGTGTGTAAACTCTCTCTTTTCTTCTTTCTTCGTCTCTTGAGACAGAAAGACACAGAGAGATTGAGGGGAAGAGAAGGGAAGGGAGAGTTGACGGTAATTCCTACAGAAGATTGGCTGCATAGTGACGATGCCATAGCGATATACGTCGTCTACTTGTTGTCGCTAACGGTGGTGGTGTGGCGACGGTGATGATGGTAGTAGTAGCGCAAGGGTGGCGCACGTCGGAGCAATACTACGCAGAGGTATATCTCCCCTCGTGCAAAAACGAGGAGAAACGACGAGGGCGATGTGTATGTATGTGTGTGTGTGTGTGTGTGTATAGAGAGAGGGAAGAGCAATAGGGAGAGCACAGGATGCAGAGTGCGGAAAAGGAGAGGAGAGGAGAAATGGTAAAAGAGGGTAAAAGGGGCGGGTGGCGCGGATGAGGGGAGGAAAGGACGCACATGCGCCAGCGCTCGGCATCGACCCGATGTCTCGGCAACACCTGGTAGCACCCCACGTGCCACGTTAGGCTGGCACCAGCGCCACCCCACGCGCGATCCATGCCTCCGGTATCGAATATCCCACTGGCCTTACCCTCGCACCCCGCTTCCTCGTCTCCCGCGGTATCTCTCGTTTCTACTGACCCACGCCAACGGCGGAGAGATGGGGCACCTCTTTCGTCCCTCGCTTTCTGAATTCTGCGCCCGATGCACGCGCCGCGGATGCCCGGTGCCGCGACGAGGGAATTCCTTTTTTGGGGTGGGGTGCGCGGCTGGAATTTCAATACGCGATAGCTCGCGCGCGCGGGTGGGTCCGTTCGTTGTGCGAACGATTCGGGAAAGCTCCACTATGCTATGTAATGCCGTTATTACACGCGTCGATATGAGATGATATTGTTGTTGAGCGCGTTGACGGATTATCAGATAAAAATAACTTTTTGCATCGAGATTTTTGTTTTGAGAATATATCCCGCGAGAATTCACATTCAGTATATTCTGTTTGGTAATAACGTGCAGAGCATTACATAAATTTGTCGCATGACGAATGTAATATCGAACCTGCACGTTGTAACGTCGTGCCCATTTATTTTCATACAGTGCGCTTGTTGCTTTTGCGACGCAGCGTCAGAAGCAACCCCTCCGTATAAATATGAGAAAATTCGAGCGAGAGATGATATCGCGGAGCGCGCGGGAAAAAGCTTGTTTGAAACGAGAAAAGAAAAAGAAAGAAGAAAGTTGAAACGCGAGAGATTGAAGAATGCGGCGCGTTTCTTGCACGTTTCGAAGAATAAAAATACTGCCCTGTACGATTCGCGCGAAACGCGATCCTCCCTCCCCCATTGAATTTAGTTTCTCCTCCACATTCCCATTTTCGATACTGTTCTATCGACTCGGTTAAACGATGGAATATCTTGGAGATATTTGAGCTCGATAAAGAGAAATGGAAATTTCTATCACGAATAATATTTGCTAATTGGAACGTTCTCGTGAAGAAATATAGAAGGACGCGTTACATTGAGTGACCTAGAATCCTCGTTCGTGTGCCGCATGTAGCGAAGCCTTCTGACCTATTTCGATTTCGTTTATCCGTTGCTGAATTCGCGAATGAGAGGAAGGTATATATGATTCGGTGAATACTCGCTATCGAATAACTTCAAATTAATGAGAATGGAAAAGACCACGCTTCCTCATTGAGTTTCATTCAGACTTGGACTTAACGTGCAATTTGAATTTAACCTGTAGAGAAATCCGTGTAAGACTTTATCTCGAGTACATAGCACAGAAAATTAAGCGTCACGATGTGAACTTCTCCATTAAGACAAAGAATTATTTCCACGTCGTGAAGTTATCGCGCGATCCCATTATCCCTCGCGTAATCCCGTGCGACAGTCGCTCTCTCTCTCTCTCTCTTTCTCTCTTTCGTCCTCTTCTCTCCTTCGATATTATTCCGCTAAAATTTTGCTTCGGGAGAAGCTTCAAACGTGGAGTCATCAGCGATAATCTATTACCAAACGTTGCGCGCCCACCAAGAGCAGATAAGCCTTTATCGTTTATATAGCCGCGCCTCTCACCTCGCGATACCCCGTTACGCGAAATCGTTATTAATTAGTTCAGCTTATCGTAAACTATCGGGGTCACATCGAGGCGCCTGAATTATTTTGCACGGACGCAAGCTCGCTCGGTCACGTAGGATGTTTACCCCTAAAACCTTCTTCATGGTACAATGGAACGCGTTAATGACGATCGCTCACGTTCTCTCTCTCTCTCTCTCTCTGTATTATTCGCGCTACAGTACCCTCATAACGCGGATATATGTGCTATGTACACAGGTATACAATACGCCTCCGCAATTGGTGTTAACTTTCTCGGATAATAATAATGAAGAGACGCCCGCTTCAAAGGAATGACAGTTTTAGACCGTACAACTACGCTATTGACTTTGAATCGCGCTTCAGGTTAAAGAGATAGCGGCGGATGACGCGACGAAGATGGAATGGTGGGGTATCGTGTCAATCTTACAATTAGGGACACGCCAAATCAATGCTCCGCGCGTTACATACGACGTATATATGTGCGGATCAGGGAAAATACATTCACGCCGAGATCTCGAGGCAAGACTCCCTGACTCGGGGACCGCCTAGTAAGTTAACATCGAGCAAGATGTATGCGTGAGACGAATAATTTACGAGGCACGGTCGGCTCCGATTTAGATCCCGATTCGGCTACACGGGTCTGGTCTCCACGGGGGTACGCGAATCGGGGTGAGATTGTGCAACGTTGGGAATGAAATCAGCCCACCCACGTAGAGCGATACGAATCGGACCAGCGACACGCCATTCGCTCGTGTCCCGTAATCCCTTTTGAGATATCTGAAAGGTCGTCGATGTGGAAGACCGAATCGCTCTGGGCGTTATAAAGAGAGCGCCCGGTAACGAGATATAAACTTTGATATTTCGCTTACCGTCCCGTCTCGAGTGCGCGCGCGTCCCAATCGGGGGCTACGCAAATATTTTTATAGCTTCTACCAAGCTGGTGTGGTGTGGCGCGATGTTCTCGCCGAAATTCTTCTGGACGAGCCGATGCGTTCTTCCTTGTGAGAGAAAAAAAAATATTGAACGAACGGTGATTATCAGTTTTTTCGAATATTATATCACATACGGTTTTTGCACAGTTCTTGCGATAAATGTTGTCAAATTTTTACTTTTATATATATCGCTTTATCTCTCTCTCTCTCTTTCTTTTTCTGTAAATATCAGTTTTGTCATACAGGTACATTTTCTTGAATTTCTTCCGATTTGTATCGACAGCTCTGCGCAAAATCGAATCAGAAATGAATTGAAACCCCGACTGTGCAGCCCCGATTGTTGTCACGTTGACGTCGTGCGAGTCGTTTAACTCGCATCCACAGGTAGTTGATTTTGTTGTCTGGATTTGCCGGCTTCACAACCGCGTTGGATTGCACTTGATGCAAGAATAGGAACTGCGAGTTTTGGGGGCTTGCGAGTTGCGCATTTTATTCCGTTAGAGTGCTTCGCAAACTTTCGCACAGTTACACAATCATCATTGCGTTTTCTTACAGAGAAAAAGAGATTCGTTCGGGAGTTTTTGAAATTCTCTAACGATTATCGGAACGAACGATTAATTTAATTGAATCATTTACCTTATCTTAAACTCGGATATAGACTGGCGTTCAAGGTTTCGGCTGCTGGGCGAGCCGAAACTTTAGATAACTATGCGAAAGATCGATCAACGTGTGCCGCCTTTATGCACGTTGTGAACTCCCTTGCACGGCTCGTGTGATTTCAATCGCGAAACACTTTGACGTCCCGATATATACTATCGAGGAAAGAATTAAAAAAAAAAAAAAGCCTGACTCTTTATGCTACCGCTCATGTAGTTTGTCAATTGACTTTTTATTGCGTCTTTCATGTCTTTCTTTCACTCGGCGGACCAATGACAAAACAATACACACAACTTAAACCTGTGAGTGTGTTTATTTACACATTATCTTACTCAAAAAAAAGGAGATGTATATTATTACTTATAAATCACTTGTCAATCACTTGAGTAATCTGTTTTTGTTTGCGAAAAGTATTGAAATGACAATAGTTTCTGTACACAAAAAAACGAAGCGAGGTTGCTTGAGGGACGGAGCTTTCGCTCGGAAGACAACATTTCCTCTCTCGAGTATTACATTAAATATGACGTCTCCCTTTTGGAAAATCTTGAGAGAACAAACCTTTCGTTTCTTCTTTTTTTTTTTTTGCGCTTCATTATGCATTATTTATTTTACTGAGTTTGCCACTGCATTGCGTCATTTCGTAATCTACTTATCCGTAAAAGTGGAACGCGGGTCCTTCCGCATTGTAAAAGGTGCGGCTGTTTGAAGTATTAACTTGCCGTTGTTATTCCAAGAGCAAACGCTTCTCGAAGCGTTATTTCGTATTCACGAACAGCGAGTAACAACGTCCATTGCTAGGGTCAATACCGCGATAATGTCTGGAATTATCGATCGGCATACGGTAATGTGTGTGAGTGTGTGTGTGTGAGTGTGTGTGTGGCTTCTCATCGTGAAAATCAAGGATGACAAGGGGGAATTCGGGATAGAGACGAACGCCTGTGCGAGGCAAAACCTCTTTTCATTAAAACAGCAAGTGGGAACAACAGTTAAAAAAAAAGAGAGAGAGAGAAAGAGAGAGAGATGATATATTTAAATCATTACGGATTAAATACCTACTTCATAAAAATATTATTAATGCTGAAATGATAGATTTTCAATTCAAAATCGTACGTTCGTATGCTGTATAAACATCGAAGAGTACGAATATAAAATAATTTTCAATTAATTTTTATCAAATTAACGAGATATCGAAAAGATAGATTTTTTCAACGACATAATATGTAAAAAGTAACGCGAGTAGATGTGTGTGTGTGTAAGCATCTCTTTAGTAACAAAATAAAAACGTATCTCACACTTGTGCGATATTCTGCCTCAATTCAAGAGAGTGTGCTGTCTGCGGAATAAACCTGTTTCTTAAAACTGTTGCAAATGTTAGGACGCAACAAGACTTGTTCTCGTTGTTGTTAATTTTTCCCAATATGATAATTCGATATCTGCACTGAGAGAAGTTGTAACAGCAGGATTGAAAAAGTAATTCCATTCTCTATGTATTCGCATTCCAGTCTCTCTCTCTCTCTCTCTTTCTTTCTTTTTCTGTGTGTGTGTGTGTGTGTGTCTTACCCTTCTGTGTAGGCGCATGCCAACTGTTATATGGAGGGGTTCTAAAACAATACAAGCACGGGACGCTGACGTATCTGCAGCACTTTATCGCGATATATACGCGACGGATTTACGATTTACGTAGCTGGAATGAACGGGAAACAGGGATTGAGATCCCGCCGCGTGTTACGCGCGTGTGATTTTGCTGTGATGTTTTTAAAGTCAACCTCGCGTGTCTGTGTGTATGTGTCTATAAGCGCGCGCTCGTAATTTGAACGTCGAGAATGACGCAAATTTTGCACACACTCGCGCGCGCCTGTAACAAAATCCGATTTAATGCTACGGCTGCATCAGGAAACGCTATTGTTGTAATTCATGCGCGAACGTTACATGCGCGCGATACCGCTCCGGAATACTAATTAATGTTTCATTGACAAATGTTATGTGTATTCGAAGTTTTGCGCAAATTGGATTTGAACTTAATACAACCAAGAATCGAGCGCGCGCGCGCGCGCGTGTGTGTGTGTGTGTATGAGAATTCTGCATTTCTGGCAAACGCGCCGCGTTGCTCTGACCATCCCTCTTTCGAGCACCCTTCCGCAGTTGTAGGGTGAATCATCCCTCGTCCTCGAGCTTCGACGATAATACAACTCCCCATGTACACTTTGTATCGTCGAAGGAGGTCAGGTCTTTGTGTGCGGATGATATAAATTTATGCGTAAGAAGAAAAGGGCCGGACCGTATAAGATATAACAGTAACGAAGGAAAAATGTCACACGATGGCGGAGAGATAAGCGATCGAGCGAATTTGGAAGTATTACAGTCAAGGGAGATGTAAAAAAAAAAAAAAATTTATTACATTGAGATATGTATGTAAATGCAACTATAAAAACAAAAAATACGATACAATTTTTTCCTAATATATGGCTGCGCTTATACGTCGGAATCAGAAACGAAATATTGCGGTTGTGCGGGATAAGAAGAGCAAGATAAACGATTATATGTAAATGAGATCTCTCTTTTACAACCTTACGTGGTAAATATATAATATATAAACAAGATTGTAGACGAATCACATGGACTGACGAGAGAATCTCTTTCTCCCGAGTTTTATTCGCGTTGAGAATTTATTCATTGCTTGAAAATTTATTTTTATCCCAAAAGAGTTGGATTTACGTTATTTTCCTAAAATACCACGCAAATGCAAAGCTAATAGAGGCTGTATATACATGTACAAGAAAATATCGAAGTATATGGATATTCTTATATGTAATAAATGTAAGTTGGAAGAATATCTTCGGTTGCGTGAACTTCTACGCTTTTGACGTCACAATCCAAGATTGCTGACGTAAGATATCAAGGACGTTTAAAGGTCCGTTATCTCAAATGGATTTTCAAGTATTGATTTCGAAAACCTGCGGACTTTACTCTCACGCTCTCCGTAATTGACTAAAGAAAATAAAATATTTCGCTCCGTTATCTTGCTTTGATTTTTTTTTAATTTTATTTTTATTTTTTGAAGAATAATTATTAAATTTTGGCTTTTATAAAATATCTCAATATTAATGCGTAAAGAACAGTTAAGTTTCTCTCAGTTATAACTCGAGTGAATTAAGTTCTTAATACTATTAAAGACTTGTATAATGTAATTTGCGAACTGCATAATCATGGTCGAATTTTATAGAGCGGAAAGATGCGCGGACGTATATACATTATGGTATCTTCTCTTTATCTGACGTTAATGGCGGATGAATAATTGCATTTCGAAAATTTCGCGAGGAAGTTTTCGCCGCCTAATTCAGGTTTTTTCCCACACTATTGTCGCTCTTACAAAGCAGTACGATGTAAAGTCCGAAGTTTTGCGATGAGGTATTATTATCTAATGTAATTCACGATTCTATGATAAATCATGTCTCTATGATATGGCGCTAATTAGGAGAGATGAAAAAGCAATAAGTAAAAAAAACGAAATGAGAAGGAAAAGAAATGAATTTTTGATTTTTTCGTTTGCAACGTCCTTGTGTATTATTAACGTCATCTATCTATATCGCTCATTTGTTAGTCGCCGTTTTAGTAAATTATTTATATGTTTTGTTCGTTTAGTTTACAAATAAAATAAATAACGATTAATACAATTTAAGAAACATTAAATATAAAAATTAATTTACACTCTGTAGCGTATTTGATATTTAAAACTCGTTGTGCTACGTCAAAATAATGAACAAAGTTAATAAATAAATTACACACTGTGATAAATGACCTCATTACTGCGCTACAAAAGTTTATATAAAGAATCATTTTTAATTTACGACACACGTACACATCTACACACACACACATACACACACACACTTTTCTTGAAACTTCTAACAAAAGTTTGTATTAAGTAGAAGTAATACGTGATTAATCAATCATGTTTACTTTTCTTTTTTTAATTCAACGCTTGACAAAACGACTGAAACAAGGGAATCATGAGAAGAGAAGCAACATGGCTTCTTCGTGGGGGATGAAATCCATACCACCCACGTGCCATGACGTATTCGACTTTTATCCTTTGCGTATCTCGATGTTTCCAGAGATAACACCCACACAAACGGGAATGAAACATCACGTACGATAGCTGCGCGCGTGTGCGGAACCATGTAATATATATTTACGTACGCGTCATTTCGCTATACAGAAACGACGGCCCGAAATCGTTTCTTGCTTAATGGAACTCCCCCCCTAACAAAATGGCGACCACTCGAGCAAAATTGGAATGTGTCGTACATTATTGTTCCTCGCGATCTCACAAGTGCGTTTCAGGCTTTTTCCGCGTGTGTGTTTGCGCAGGACTGACTTTAACTTGAATAGCACCCTTCGTCTCTTCTGTAGTGTAGTAAATTTGCTCCGATATTTTTGTCAATCGCTTATTTCGTGATTATGATAAAATAATACTTGTTCTAAAAAAAAAAAAAAAAAAAAAAAAAAATGTCTACATCTGTAATACATGATTTATTAAACATATTGTACATACATACAACACACATGCGTGTTATTGTAGTGAACAGGAGATTAATTTTTTTTAATTTTTAATTAACAAACGATGTATTTGTTTGATTACGTTTCTCTTGTGTATAAAATTCTCGCAAAAATATCGACATTAATTTTCTCAGCTTTTTTTTCTTTTTTTTTTTTTATATAGAAGTATTTTCAATCACAAGGGGCGCCACCTAAACTTCACGGGCCTGCGACTAAATTCGGGATTGGCTAGCCGTTTTCATTATTATTCGTTTCGTTCGCTCTCCACTCGACTCGAGCACATCGCTTCGCCGACCATCACTCGTTGCTCGGCAACCTCTGACTCGCGACGTGTCGTTATATGATGGCGGCGTGGGTGGATAACCCCCCCTTCTAGTGCGGAAGGTTCAGTCTCTGCTTCCTCTTCTGTCTTTTCTCTCTGTCTCTTTCTTTTTTTTCTGTTCTTTGATTGCTAATTAACGTTGATGAGCGAAATTTGTTGACCAAACAATGGTCGTAACAAACCTTAGTTAGCGTCTTGATGACGCTATCAAATCTCCACGAATGAGGTGGCGTAAATAAGGGGGGTGATACGACGGGGTGAATCACTGTAACTACACTCCCGCGGATATACAGCGCTGTTGGCAGGAGGATATATCTGACAACAACCTTATATTTGCGAGATTATTGTGCTTCTACGATAAAACTCTTGGTGCGAAATATAAAAATATATATAGACGAAAGAAACAGATAAAATTTTCGTGTTATAGCACGCAAAATATTAATTAACGTGAGAAATTTATTACAATTTTATTCTCTAGATAACGATTTGGTTGTCATCGCTTATTGCGCATAGAGCTACTGTGTAGATCGAAACAAGACTCTCGTCGGGATTGATATCTATGACTGTTAATTGTTATCGCGATCTCTCGCATACAATCCCGAACAATTAGCAATGTCCCGTAAATTCCTCAGAACGCGTCGTAAATTTGTTCGTATCGTCAGCTCGTAATAACACGCGTGTTCTTCCATTACGTTACTGAAATATAACAAAGTGTTTCAAACTTTATGAAAACTACGTAAAAAAAAGCTATTTTCTCGTTAAACGTATCTGAACCACATTTGACAAACGTATCTGAAACACATTTGGCATGCGATGAGGTGTTAATTCAAAACAGTATATTACAGGTATCTACGAAGAAACTTCTTGGTTACCACTTAGCAGTGGTCATAGCGGTTTATCGTCAGCCATTATCCTCAGCTGTATAAATGCGATGAAATATTTACTGCGACGTAACCGATAGAAAATGTAAGTTATTACAATTCTTAAAAGAGAAAAACAAAAAAACAAAAAAAACTAGTGTGTATCCGAGCACACGTGTAGCCAATGTAATTTTACGTCTCTACGTTGCCGCGTGAGTTCCCTCGAGAAAGTTGAAGTGATGTAGTGCCTTGGATAACTTCTAAGAAAATAATCCGAGTTAATTCCATCGGTACTACATCTCGAGCTACAACTTGTAGCGCTAATTTCAGGACTCTTGTGGAAAGAGAATGGACACGGCCATACGCAATAAATAAATCCAATAAGCAACACGCGAGTAGGAGCGAAATCGAGGAGAGATCCGAGAGGGCCGAGCAACCTAAGCAGGGACGGGGAGGAGGACCACCGGCAAACGGAGGTAGACAGAACTCGAGGATAACGCGAGGGTGAGAAGAGGAACGAATGGAAACAGGACGGGGAGAAACGCCACGGGAACGAGGCGCAACGACGAAGAGAGGAAAGGAAGGGTGGAAGAGCAAGAGGGAAGCGCGCGCGTTGGACGGCGCGCTATCACAAACCCCGCCGGCGAACGCGGCAGGATGCCGAGGTCGACGCTATCGATTGGCGTCGGCGTTTCCTCGTCGGTATCTAGCGGCCGGTGTACTCTCTCTCTCTCTCTCTCTTTCTCTCTCGCTCTCTCTCTCTCTCTTTTCTTCCCTTTCTCTCTCTCCCTCTTCTCTCTATCTGCCGCGGGGAAACTCTCACCCCTTCACTACGTTTCACTTCATCCCTCGCTCTTCCGCCCTTCCTTCTCATCCACCCACCGCGGTAACAGGTGTTGGTCTGGCCCCGAACTCGTACAAAATCGATGGGCGAAAGCCAGATCGGCGTTGTGAGGGCTTTCCCCGCCGATCCACCGTTCCCCCTGGTCTCTGCCGGCCTTTCCTCCTCGGTAATCTCCGCCATCCTCTCGATCAAGAGAAAGAGGAGAGGGTGGCGCGCGTAAGAACACAAGGGGAGCGAGAACGAGAAGCGCGGGACGACGCCGCGCTGCAGCCGACGGAGGAACGACGGGGAGGTGGTTTACGCGAGGAAATGCAGAAGGAACGAGAGGGCGAGAACGAGGGAGGGAAAAAGAGGGAGAGGGAAAGAGCGCTGCACACGAGCGCGTTCTCGAGGACGCAGGCGCCCGGGACACGGGACGACGCTCGTCGACGACGCTGCATTGCCAGTTGCACCCCAGCCACACCCGGTACGAGTCATGTAGTCGGGCTACCCTCCACCGCGATACACGGCGGACAATTGTTGCTTCTGCGCCTACAGGTGGTACATCTTCGTCTTCGATCTTCACGGAGCTCGTCGGTGCTCGCGTCCGCCGCCGCCGGTGTCCGGAGGTTCCGTCGTCGTCGTTATTGTCTTCGTTGTCATCGTTCTTGTCGTCGTAATCGTCGTCGTCTTCGTCCTTGTCGACTCATCGCTCGCTCTCGTTCCACGTCACCGTAACCACCACCACCACCACCACCAGTACTACCACCACGTCGCTGCCGCCGCCGTTGTCGTCGTCGTCGTCGTCGTCGTCGTCGTCGTCGTCGTTGTTGTCGTCGTCGTCGTTGTAGCCGCCGCGGTGTTCGTTGTCGTGGTTACGCCTCGTGTATATCCGTCCGTCGAGCAAGACTAACCTGTCTGTGTGCCTGTTGGAGCATAGCCGACACTTCGAAAGACCTGACTGAGAATTTCGTCGGGTTCGTCACAAGAATTTGCGAAAAAGTTGGTGAGACGCGAGAGTGCTATGAAGCCATAAGGGGGAAGTGTAGCTCCGGGCGCTCTCACCAGCCAAGTCGCTTTCGACTGCGTGTGTGCACCGAGAAGGGAGTGAGAGCGAGACGGGGGTGCAAAGGGGTGCGCGCGGGATTTCCGGGGTCGCGGAGAGGGCTAGAGGGAGCTATCGACCACACACGTAAGGCGGCGGCGGCAGCGCTCGCACACACCGGCGCACACGGATACACAACATCGCGGACCTGTTGTCCAACTTGTTGCTCGTCCCTGCAAAGGCACACCCGCCCACCTCCGGAGTCGAAGGAGAACTTGTTTTCGAAGAGGAAGAAAGTGGCTGTCGCGAAGGATCGCATATCAGAACGGCGCGCCCGGACGATCGAGCCCCGACCCCGGAAGCGCGAACGAAGAAGGCGAGGAATATGGCGAGAGAGAACTGAAACAGCGGAGGGGAAACATTTCAATACAGATTTGAATATATTTGAGCGAAGAGTGTAAAGAAGAAAGAAATTTTCATATAACGATTAATTACATACAAATTTGTACTCCATGTATAACTTTTTGAACGAAAGAAAGAGGATCCATTTTCTTTAATCACAAAAATTATTGGATCTCGTTCCAAGGAAGAGCTCATTCCTACATCTGCATTTTCACTCTCCGTGCATTAATAGAAGACGCATCGCGAAAGAGACGTACGCATCAGAAAAGAAAACCTCCTCTTTCATCCCTCAGGGTAGAATATCCGTTTCCTGCGAATTCAAAGGAAACTAATGGCGCGCGCCGAGTAATTCAGAGGACCAACTCCTTATAGAAACTCAACTATTCACGAAGCTCCAAGTTTTTACGTTTATGGAACTCTGAAAAGGAGTAACCCAGCACATCCCCCGTTTCGAGATCCCGTATTTGGGGCAAAATAAAAAAAAAAAAAAAAAAACGACGTCATCGTCGAGAGATACACGTCCCAAGGTGACATTATCGGCAAACGAGACGAGATATCACCTGAAACAACCGGGCGAGTGAACAAATCGGATTCCCTCGCGAATCCCCAAAGCGACAAAAGCCTCGAAGAAGCGCGAGCCAAACACCACCCGTGTTGTTGTAGAACGCGCACGTAAACGTACGCTCGCGAACAGCAGACATGAGACTGGCATCGTAGGGAATACAAATCTTCCACCCGTGAATACAACGAAAAGCAATACTACAAACAAGGTAATCTCGAGGAACAAAACAAGAGGCAAGCCGCACACACGCTTACCATCACACATCCCCACAATCTCGCGTCTAATTGCGCTTATTAGGAGTTTCCCCGAAAATTGACTACGTAGAGAGATTTCACCGACATTCCTTCGTAACTACGAACTTGATCGGCAAACGATCGAAGCTTTTCCCCGGCTCGCTTTACTCTTGAGAGATATTTTAATATGAATGTATACACGTATATATATACACATATATAGAGAGACATCGTGTAATCTCGCTCCCTCCCCCCACTCACACTCCTGTATATATATAAATTAATTATAGAAACAATTATATAGATATATACACGTTTACACGGAATCCTATTGAATAATCGTGCAACGACGTTTAGGATTAAATAGCGATATCTCCGGGAGAGAGACAGAGCTGATCGTATTCACATCTCGTCCCGAGAGTTGTCCTTAATTTTACTAATAGAAAAGAAGTAGACAGAAAAAACGCGCCGATCAAAGAAGTCTACTACTACTGATAGATTCCTATTATAAAAATATCGAAGCCATGCCGCGTCTTAGGATACCTGGGAGGAAGCGAGCGAGCGGAACGAATAATTAAACGTTCACGGAGACTAAAATTCACGAAGGAAGATATATAAATCGAACGATATTATATCTTAGAAATCTTAAAGATAAAGAAGAGAGCGCGACTTTTGCGTGAGAAAACGCGACGAACGAATCGATACTTAATCGGTTTCGACGCTCGCAACACACTGAAACTTCGTTCGCTGAAAGGATTCAGAAAGAAGAAACGACAATCTCGACGATTTGGAGAGGATTATTTACTCGACGATTGTTTGATATTCCTGAAAACGATATATTTCGATATTATAATCCCGGTAAGAAGAACGACGATCAGCCAAGATGCCGCGATGCTACATGGTAAAGAAGGCTCTGTGCAACAAGTACATAACTAGCGTTGCCAGAGGATTCGAAAGCTGGGGTCGCGGAAGGAGCACGCCATCGCCAACCACCATACAGCTGCCGGTCTCATCCGTCGAGGGGTGCGTCGCAACCCCTGTTGCACAAGGTACGTCTCGTTCCGCATAATTTGTCGAGAATTTCATCACACAGTCGTTATTACGACGTTAATTATTTTTTTTGGCGAAATGTCGCGCGATCGAT
Source organism: Pseudomyrmex cubaensis (assembly GCA_014825685.1). NCBI lineage: Eukaryota > Metazoa > Arthropoda > Insecta > Hymenoptera > Formicidae > Pseudomyrmex > Pseudomyrmex cubaensis. Next base: position 59,071 of record QVOA01023641.1, read on the forward strand.
TTATATATTTACATATACGTATATCGTCTTTATTAAGGGGTTGATACGGACTCTTGTAGCAAGATAAAAAATAAGCTTAGAATCATATCAGCAAGCAGCGTCGAAAAATATACACGACAACCGATAAAGTGATGAAAAGTTGAGACGAGTCTTTTATTAAATTTTTCTGAAATAAATTTTATGCAAAGTTGCCGTTAAAAAAATATATAAATTTAAAGGTAAATAATTTTAAACTGTGTTTGTAAACTTGTGTTTTTCTTCAAACATTTTTTTAAAAGGTGCAATAGTCGCTTTTGATTACCTTATGATTATTTTAATACTTTATTAAACGCTTATGTAAAATTTACTTCGATACACAATATAATGTCGATATATGTATCGAATTATCAAGTAATGATGACGCGCGCGTGTATGTACTACACACACAAATACACACACTGTTGCGCACCGCGTAATTTCCGACTGCGTTGCCTGGTCGCTACAAAACAACTTTAATTGTCGGAATTCTCCGTGGCGTTACTACTTGTACGGCACATCCGACTCTCGTGTGAAAATAGCATGCGAAACTTGGCGAGACAGTAAACGCAGTTACAAAGGCGAGGTGCTTGGGAATCATCGTAATGGCGATGTACCACCTTCGTAACATTGTCGGCACGAAGAGGCGAGAATTTCGAACACTTGTGTGAGTAATTTGGAATTGGCTTGGAATCGTTTGTGGAAACACCCGAGAGAAATGGCGGGCTTTTAGCGATACTTGTTGAATAATTCAAAAGTATTTGCTTGAGATCGGGCAAGAAGATGCACGATCGAACAACTTCATTTGCACGAAAAATATTTCGCTCTCTTCTTCCGAAGTTTTCCGACATTTTTCACACGCGCGCTAACAATAGCAGCAACAAATCCGAGAATTTCTCGTTGTTTTTCTTTAAAACTAAAGAGATATATAACTGCTCGGATTCTTAAATTTGCAATATTCTGTTTACATATCTCTATTAGTTCACAATCTCCATTTGAGATTCATTTCCTTGGCTCCATTACTTTAATTACAAGTTTCTTTCATGTACTTGCAATTTTTTTTTATAACAGACACAGTTTTACTTTATATATTTTTAACATTTTTAAATTACTTTTCAATATGTTGATTCAACAAATCAATAAAAAACTTTTTGCACACTAACATTTGCGTTCGGAATTGCTATATTATTTTAATAAGAAATAAATTTTTAATAAAAGAAAATCGAACATTAAAGAATACTTTCATCAAAGTAAATAAATCTCTTTATAGATATGTTTTTTTTCGCGTGATATCTTCGTATAATAATTTATCGCGTATCTGTCTTTTATGTAAGGATATTCTCGCAGAACCCACAATAAAATATTGATGTGCTCGAGGTTCGTAAAAATTACACGGACGACACAAGCGGAAATAATTTTACACGACAGGACGCGACGGAACACCTGTATTCGCATAATAATTTATAGGTGTCGATCCTGCAGCGGGTAGGCGACCCTCTTCACGCTCACAGTAAAAATTTATTTTGCCCGCAAGAGACACGTGCATGTTTTGCCTGTGCGGAGAGAAACAAACGATACAGAAATATTAAAACGCTGTATCGCGGGCCTACGGAGCGGCGCGGCGCAAGGAAGTCGGTCGCTCTTAAAACGAAATGTGCGCTTTCATAACCGAGTTATCGTGAAATTTTATATCCGCTTACACTGTGGACGATCTTCTCTACTCTCCCATCCTCTTTGACCTCGTTTCTAACATATTTGCCGTTATAATCTTCTATATCCAACCCCCACCTCCACAATCCTATGTAACCCATATTTCTTCCTCTACTCTATCTATATCGCTTGCACTTCCTCTTGTCGCTATCAAGGTCCGACACTCTTTGCTTATCACGCCAGTAACGAGAATCGGATATTCCGCTTTGATATCTTATTTAGGAAACAAAACTGCCGATTTAAAGTAAGATACAAGCAAACAACTGAAGTTAGAAATACACAGCCTTTGCTAATACAAACTTTTCTACAAGAATAATTTTTTTAATCAGAAATAGGAACAGAAATAAGAAAGATCTAAGGTGGCAATCTGGAACAGTAATATTTCAAAATGCAGTTTAGACAAAAAGTCAATATTAAAGTCAAAAATAAAAATTCAAAAATAAATATATAAAGTCAATATTAAAAATAATACTTATTCTCAACTGCAAAATCAAAAACCAAATTGAACTTCATTAACTTCGCCAACAAACAAAGAGACGGAACAAAGACCGTCTTACACAATAAACAACATGTATGAGATGTGTTCAAGTAATAACACATAAAAACCAAAAATAAGCAAGTGAGAGAGGGAAAAAAGGAAAAACAGCACGTGACTATTGAAACTTCCTAAGTAAAGAAGTGTAAATAAAGTCAAGAAGATCTGTGTCTTTCATAAAAATATACTGTTCCATTGCCACTTTGGACCTGTGGGTTCTTGGTTCCTATTTCTGATTGTTTTCACCGAGCTGTTTATTGCAACTACATATAATTTTTTTAATTTTTTTTTACATGTGTGTGTGTACGCGCGCGCGCGCGCGTGTGTGTGTGTGGAAAGGGTGATGAATAAAGAACGCGTGATGAATAACGAAAAACTCTCATTCCCAGAATGTGCGAATACAACACAATCGAGGGATGCGACAGCTGTGCTCGATGCGAAACTATCCAAAGAACAGCCGAGCATTGCGAGCACGACGATCACAACAACAGCGTCATTATCATCCGTCAACGCGACTACATCGTCCGCAACGGATTGTTCGATGACGACCCGAATAGAGACGAGCGTCATAGTCACGTGCAGCACTACGTCTCTGACAACTCCACCTCTCACAGAATCGATCGCCTCTACCGTTCAGGAGGCGACAACGACGACGGTGATCTCCTTAGCTCCGTCGAGCTTGCGGGCAACAACCGAGGAGGCCACGGCATCGTCTATCGCGACGCTGCACCGTTCGCCGTCCGGAGAAATGCCCATGTTTAAGGATCGCTCCGCGGCGGAGACGGAAGCGGCCCACGATCTCCTGGAGCTCTCCCGATCACTGCCACCGTTGCCACCGCCGAGCGTTGTCGCGATCGGTCCTCAGAGTGTAATCGAGGCTCCGGCGAGCGACGTTCAAGAGATGACGGTCTATCAACCGACCGAGCGATCGATTTATCAAGTAAATACGATCGACCTGACCAACTCGAGTGTCTACAGTCACTCGAATCATCAGCAACAACAGCCTGCAGCCGCATCCGCCAGTATCATTTACGAACCTGGCACGCCTATCGTACCACCCACAGGCAGCGTCTTTATACCGCTATCACCGGTGCAGGAGATCTTGCTGACGTACAGTACGTCAACTATACCGTGCACGCCGATTATTTCTCAGCAATCGCAGTTTCCGTCACCGGAACAGCAGTCGCAACAGCAAGCGCAACCGCAATTACAACAACAACAACCGCAAGCTCAACAGCAACAACCGTTGCAACATCAGCGGCAGCAGCAGCAGCAGCAGCAACAGCAGCAGATCGCAACGAAGCCTCCGCTGACACCGCCGACGTCCGAATGCAGCAGCGACATTGAAAACAGCAATCCAAACTCGCAACCGATGCAGAAGGACAAAGAGGTGCAGACTGTCATGCATCAAGCGGAAGGCGTGAAACCGGTGACTTACACTTACGACACGTTACTCGTTACGGATGGGAGATCGAAAAATAAGAAGACGTCTCTCGTAACGAAGAACCAAGAAACTCAATCGATCGAAACGATCGTGAGTTCCAAGAGTATCCGTTATACATGCTGCGAGTGCGGTAAGTAAAAGAATATTTAAAATAAACAAACCATTTTTAAATTCAACCTATAAGATTAATTATTTTCTATATTCGCGTATATTGTAGTAATTTTTTTACATGTTAATTAAAACGCGTAAATTTGAAAATTACAAATAATCATCAAAAACATAATTTTATACATCATCACGATAAATTAAAATATTCAACTAAGTATTTAAGATCGATATGCCGGAGCCAATATGCCAGATATATGTACGTGCGAATATATATATATATATATATATATATATATGTATATTGTTTTAAACGTGTAAATTAATACATACGGAGATTCGAATTAAATTCAATTCGAAAATTCATGTAGGATGTTTGGTTTGCATCTCGTGTGCAAAATATCCAATATATGTAAAATAACCAATTTTACCCCCTTATGAAATTTAAAAAGTTTATTTTAACGCGTATTAATTTATACACGTTTAAAAAAATACATATTGTACATTTGCGCATACATTCGGCATATTGGCTCGTATCAATCTTAATACTTGGTCGAACATTTTCGCGAGCTTTATAATTCGTTGTAATTAAAATATATTATAACAAATATTAAAGCACAAGTTGAAAAAGAGCTAAAGAGGAAAATATATTTTATGCCCTCAATAGCACTTCTTGCATATATTGCATTAGACATTTGTTAATATAATTGTTTCTTCTAAATTTGTAAAAATATATTCCAAACTATATAAACATATGTACAGATATGTACAAATACAGTGTTTTATGAAAAATTACATAATCATACATTTAATTAGTAATGTAGATAGAAAAAACGATAAAAAAATCGAATATATAACGATGATATAAATACTGTTTTTAAAAATTACATAATTACTCTTTGCAAACAATAATTGGATTTAATATCTTCACTTAAAAACACAAATGTATTTTTTGTGCATAATTTAATACTTGAATTTAACACGAGATAAATGTATATTAATTATTTCTTGGTACACGATTAATTTCGCGCGACTTAGCGAATGTGTTGCACGAACAGTCGTCAAAAAACCAAACGCAACGTTTTCTCCATCAGGCAAGCAATACGCGACCTCGTCGAATCTGTCGCGGCACAAGCAGACGCATCGCAGCATCGACTCGCAATCGGCCAAGAAGTGCATCCACTGCGGCAAGGCGTACGTCAGCATGCCCGCCCTGGCGATGCACGTGCTCACGCATAAACTGACACACAGCTGCGGCGTCTGCGGCAAAATGTTCTCGCGGCCGTGGTTACTTCAGGGTCACTTGCGTAGCCACACCGGGGAGAAGCCCTACGGATGCGCTCACTGCGGCAAAGCGTTCGCCGATCGCTCGAATCTGCGAGCTCACATGCAGACCCACTCCACCGACAAGAACTACGAATGTCCCAAGTGTCACAAGTCGTTCGCGCTCAAGTCGTATTTGAACAAACATCTGGAATCGGCGTGCCCGGGAGACAACGACGAGATCAGCAACGACGTCGACACCCCGCCATAATTTGCCGAGATATCGATGTGCGACAACATCGATCGGTTCTCTTTTACGAAGAGACGGTGGTAATCGAAACTTTGTAATTAACAATTTTTATCTTTCTTTTTTTTTATAGAATTGATCTCACATAGAATTTTCTCATATTAAACGGAATTTTTGCTTTTATATCGGACAACTTTACGTAATTTGTATTTATGGCATGATGCCCAGAGAATTAAATTTGCCGACAGTCTTGCGATCGATTGTGACTATTCTCATCTATCTGATGCGTAAAATAAAACGCATCATGCCAAACTAATCAATCTGCAATTTGCAGTCGGTCGTGCACAACGTAAACGGAAAATTGTAACGACGCCATCATGCTGACCGGCAATGTGAAATAGAAAAAAAAAAGAGAAAAAAAGAACAGATACACAGATAGATAGGTTTGCACGCTCGAAAGAATCTAAAGAAGAAAAAAGAGGGAAACATATATCGAAAGAGACTACAGGTCTGTGCGGATGTGAGAGAAAAGGAGAGAGAGAGAGAGAGAGAGAGAGAGAGAAAAAAGAAGAGAGAGAGAGAAAGAGATAGAGATTGGTTTGGATAGTTTCGTACAGAATTTCGAGTCTATCGTTGCATTCGATGGCGACAGAAAGCTTTCACGTTTTCTTTTGTCTTTGTGTGCGGAGCTAAAAAATTCACACTTGCAAAGCTCGGGGAAAAAGGTTCGTCATCAGTTTTCGGATTATTCGTTTACAATTTGAAAGAACTATGCTATATATGTACTTTGCACTTTTCGTTAAATATCAAGTTCACTCTAAATCAGTAAAAATTTTACTCTCTCTCTCTCTCTATGGAAATCTTTTGATTTTTAACATTTTGTGTCGCGAAACAGAAATACTTCGGAAATTTGTACCAGTTCAGGAGAATGTACGTACAAAAATATAACAAAATGATTGAGAAGCAGACGAGAAATGACGAAACGACGAAGAGAAGAGCTTTTCTCCAATTAGTCGATACTTTTACTCGAAATCGTAGAACCGAGTTAATGACTCTTGCTGTCGCTATCGAGAAAAGGCTCCGTTCTTCTTTTGTACGTCATAGACGACGATCAGACGTCGAATCTTCGCTAACATCCAATTTCAGCGGGGTATCTCTCTCGGTAAGCGCAAAGTAATTCGATTTACTCGTCGGCTTAAACGTCGCGAACGAAGGCGACGAGGGAGGAAGGAGGGGAGGGAAAGGGGTGAAAATCTCGGCTTCGCGGGAACGAGGACGAGAAGGTAATTGACATATCGGCGTCTCTGGATCTCGCTCTCTCGTCTCTTCTTCTCGCGCCAAGAGGTTTATCTGAATATTTCAGTCGCTTCTCTTCATTCGAGAATATTTGACCTATATTTTCGGAATTATTTTCTCGATTCAACTTTGACGTTTTCTCTTTGACATTGAGAAGCAAGGAAGAAGTTTACGAATTGCCACACGGATTTCTAATTAACAAACCAAGGGGATTTCGTGATCGATTTCACTAATAGTAAAGGAAATTTAACTCAACTCTAACTCACAATCAATTTTTATTTTTTTTATTTTTTGAGAAGTGGAAAAATGAAATCTCTATTTTTTCGTCAAGGATCAAAAAACTAAACTTACGAATTAATTTTAATCTCAAAAAACATCGGTGAAACCGATTGCTGTAAATTGTCTGTCATTGAGAAATAACTACGTGCCGCATGAAGTTCCGCGTAAACGCGATATATAATTTAATTTCTTCGCAAAGCCGTGTTTGTTTACGGATTGTTTTCTCGAACGTATATACGGCTTTAAAACAACCTCAGTCTCGAGATTGTCGAGACCTTTTTAATACACATACATTTTCTGTCAATAAAAAGACGGCTCAGACAAGTCTGTCGTAAAAAGAAAAAGAATGCTTCAACGTAAAATGATATTCAATATTTCACTGTGTGTATGATAAGCTTCAGACAAGACTTTCGCTGTAATCATATTCGTAGCGATTGCAATTGATATGCATAACACAGTATAGGAAAAGTCACGTCGAAGCACGAGACCGCTCAACAATTTGTTCGCCAACGTCGGACCTTCGAACAAAATGGCATCTTCTTCTTGCCAACGATCGATACGATGGCATCGTGGATGCAATTAACTTCATAAATTCGCGAAAAGAAAAACGACAATTCGAGATGTTCGAGAGTCTCTAGAATGAGCAGCGATAACATCGATCGCAGACCAACTACTAGTGCAATATACATATATACAACTGTTATGTAATAGCTTGAAAATAACTTTTGTTTATTTATCTTTTACTTGACCGAAATAGAGTGCACTCGTTTCTCTTTCGAAAAAGAAAATAACTTTAGTGTGAAACAAATATTTCCACTGTAATTTCGTTTTTTTCTTGTTTTTTACTTATTTATATACTTATTTATTTAGTTACGTAAACAAGCGTCTCTCAAAATGTGTAATTAACTCGAAAAAAAGTATATGTGAGTTATACTTCAAAATGAAGTGTATTACGACGTGTTGCTTTGCATTAGTTTGGAAACATTTTGAACACGATGGCCGGGACTTTAGAATAGAATTGATTTCTTGTGCATTTAAAAGAGCTCGTGTATACGATTTTTGTCGGGATCTTTAGCGTAACACACGCGGGTGCTCGTGGAAAGTTTTCATCAACATTTCACGTAAACTGGACCACCTGTTGAATGCAGAAATGACCATTCGGTGGCAAAAGGGTCGGTCGTACTGCTCCCCTGAATTATGGAACACATCATTTCCTCGATTGTTAAAAGCGCGAGCAACGGGGGGAGGGAGGGAGGGGGAGGAAAGGAAGAATCGCGATCACCTGTAACGTCTCGGCTAAGTTTATCGATGATTTTTGTTTGTTTGCAAAATTTTTGAATCCGCGTAAAAAAGGTGCAACAAAAATTTGTAATCTCTGAACAGAGATGATTTGTAAAATTTCTGTGTAACAGATGGATGACTATTTGCTTTGGATTACTTGCTTTTAAGTGAACAATCTTATAGATTGAATTTAAAGAAAAGTCACATATTAAAAGTTCTTTCATTTCCTAATACGATAAGGTCAGAAGATTCCTTTTCTTTACGAGTCTTTTTTTAAGTGTTTACGTCGTTACCAAGTTAACAAAGTGTTGTATAATAATAGTTAATTGTGTATATGTACATATAATAGTAGTAATATTTCAAAACTACATGTGATCTTTTTATAAAGAAAAAACAAGATATCGAACAGCGTTTTTACGTTTATCGGACAAATTATCGGAAATTATTGCTCAATTTATTTATTTTGCAAACAAAATGTAAGTATACTAAGTTTTTTCTTTCTCTCAAATTTTTCTCTTTCAGAATGTTTAGTTTTTAATAATTTTTGTTAAGTTTGATAAAAGCGAGTAACGAGTGCACGTATATAATTACGAAACAGCTAAAGTGCGTGATAAAGAAAAGCTACATCAGGGTTTCAAGAAATAATTCTGCGTAAAAAAAGTCTCTCGAATAAGAAGAAAAATAATGGGAAAAATCGCACACACGGGTACGTTCTGTAGACAGTGCAATTTACAAGATGAGACCAAAGATCTGACCAAAAAAAGATCAGAAAAGAAGCGAGAACGTGGAATCAATGGGAAAAGAGAGAAAAAAAGTACTTACGATTCTAGTCAACAAGTTGCGCGCTTGAATTACATCCCTTTTATCTTAGTTGCCTAAGGCTGTTGCATATAATATCTGTAAGTGAGGAGGAAAAATACGCGCTTATATTTTCTCGTATCATACATACATACATATGTATATAATCTTACCTTATACTTTCTTCCTTATACATACACTGTTTAGAGCGTTTCTAGTATAACTTAGAGATATTTTGGTACGATAAATTCTATGAGATACTGCGAGAAAAAGATAGAACGGAAGATATTAATTACACTTAATTACTTAAACGTGCAGTAGAGTGAGCGTGCTCCATGAAGCGACTTACCGTTAATGAGATTTCATCCCAGTGAGTGAGTGAGTGAGAGAGAGAATTTTAGTAATTTTAGTTAGTACAAAGATGTCAACACCAAAGAGAAATAACGCGTGTAGGATTTTGAATCACTTTTGACGTTTTCGGTGAAGTTGTCGTAAAAGCGCAGCGATAAAACCGGGAAGAGAAATTGACGTTTTTGTCTCCTACTTACGTATCATTTTCCCTCCTCCTTGCGACGGACAGATAACGTCGAGATGCACTGAAATATACAAGTTTGATGTGAGACGTGCGGAATAAAATATCATCGACACGCATTATACCATTACTGCTAAAACACAAATAAAACAATTAATAATCTAATGAGTAACCAAAAAAAAAAAAAAAATTGCATATACCACGCTGGATCTTTTTTTCTGAACAGCAAACTGCATAAAGCGATACGGTAAACTTTGCAGAAATTACTTTTTCCTAAATGAGCTTAACTGTTTTCGTAAGACAATTGCATTTGTCGCTGTGTACTCGTGTTTCATTGTATCTCGATCGCACAAAGTCGTCTCGCAAGAAAATAGATGTGTATTCTTACGAGAGATCACGAAATGTACGTGCAGCTCGACCACACGTTTCACGTGATATTTGAGATTAACTATATAGATACTTGTCTCTTATATACTGTATTACAATACACTCGACAGTCAATCGAATCTGCAATTAATAGAAATAACTCGTAAACGGTAGTCAATAATAGGAAAGGTGCCGGAGAAGATGTGATCAGGCGATTCGCGATTGTGTGTCCTAGTTGGGATGCCAAGTAAGTTCCATCGAGGATACGTGAACACACATCGTGGCACAGTTTACAGTAGTTTTAGTATCGCGCGAACAAGAAGGGTGACAAGAAGTGAAACAATGTTCGTGGCACGATTTCGCGGATATTGTGGGCGATGTGGTGTAACGTGTGGAGGGATAGCAAAACAGTTTTTCAATTTAAAACTTGGCAATCCAGCCCGCGCGAAACGATACATCTATTCCCATTGCCCAAAACTTGTGAAATCGATATTTCGTAAAATAAAATATGAATTTCTCAATTATTATTTTTCTCTTTGGCAAATGTGGAAATATATATTGATTTGTTTTATTCGCATAAATAACAAATTCGTGCCGCGAACTCAATGTTTGTCAACGGAAATTATACTCAAAAACTAGGAACAAAAAAAAAAAAAAAAAGAACGAAATGTTAGAAAGAATAAAAATGTGTGAATTGTCGAGAGCATAAGATCGCAAAACTACTGAACTGATATTTGTAAGTATGCGAAATAGACGGGCAGTGCAATTACACTATTTTTTAAATATGTAAGCGATATTTAAGCCAGGCTCCAGGACGATCATGCCTCATACGTTTCTCACTCTGAAGAGAAATTTCATGCTTGTAGAACTGACATGAGTGAAAACGACACCGACTTCGTAATTGGGCGTATTCGTCCTTGGCAGTTTTTGTTTCACAAGCGTCAAATATATTAATTAATTTTTATTTGAGCAATTTTTATCACAAGAGTGTGTGAAAGATAAAGAAAACTTATGTAGCTTATTATTAACTGTACATATTTGTATACATATCTAGAGCGTGTGTATATTTATTTATTTATTTATTTATTTATATTTAATTATTTATTTATTTTATACGTACCACAAGTGCATATTTATTAGTATATTTTATGTATATACATATTTATTTGCATACATATTTATTTGTATACATATTAATTATGAAAAAATGAAAATATTTGCTTTTTACAATTAAAATATTCTAAAATTTTATTTTAGAAATTAAATTTGTTTTATCGGGTTTTATCAAGAAATTGATGAATCGACTCTTCTTGCTCAGATAAGAATTAATAATTATTTATAAGTTTTATTTTACAAAAACACACACGTGCGTACTTCTTTGTCGTTCTCAATATCTATATCATAGTAATTAAACGAAAAGAATTATTCGTGTCATATTTGTATTAATCTGATACTTTGCAGTTAAAATTGTCTTTTTTTTTACAATACCCCAAGGGATTACGTCAAGTGTGTCAAATATGAAGAATCACATACACACACACACACACACACATCCGATAGGAAAATTATTTGCGAGCAACAATAACATGCAACACGCATGGAAGAAAGAACTGAATGGTCGCACATTAAAAATAAAGACTCCCAATTAAAGAGGACCAAGCTAAACCGTTTCTATGCCGCTCACACGGCGAATTTAACCGTCGTAGTATATATCATTCTCGAGGTGATAAGAAATCGTCAATATGTGTAACGATATAGAGAAGAGAAATCTCACTCTCAACCAACTGAATGTTATTATATCGAAGATTAAAAAAAAAAAAAAAAGTACACGTAAATATAAATATAATATACTTAGGCTATATATGTAGATAAAAACAAAAAAAAAACTATATATGTATGTACGCGTTTGTATGTGTTGATCTGTGGAACCACATTGAGAAAAATTTGAGAATCTTTAATGATTTTTATCGTATCTTTTGATTTTAATTTAACGATGACGACGTTGTATGTTTTTTATATATATTCACCGCCATTTGTGAATAGACTTTATAAAATCTACCCTCTCACTGCGTTTTGGCGAGAAATAAGATGCATTTTTGCGCGATGTTAAATAAACTCGCTTGATAACAAGTATATTATACAACACATTGACTTCCACGGACCGGAGAAACTTTCGATCGATATGTGTACCAATTGCTGTCTATAAGTGTTGTTGCTGAAGAGAAAATTCAATTATAATAAGACGAGGGAATTTCTAGTGAATTTTTTATGCGAGTGGCATATTTCTCGAATTATTGCAATTAACGAACAAAAAGAGAAAATGTAAGTCGTGGTAGTCAATGTGTTGAGAAAAAATATAAATAAAATCGTTTCGCATACACACACATTCATACGTACACATGTACACATGAACTCACGGAGAAGCAGGCATGATCACCGCTAAACCTGGCTTTTCAAAAGAAAAAAAAAAAAAAAAAAAAAAGTAAAGAGAAAGGGCGTAAAGAAATATAGCGTTTAGATTAGTGTGATACAAGGTACGAAAAAGCAATACTTTAGTGATTGTACGATATACTTGATTAGTGAATTAGTGGTTAAAAGTTAACAATACTTTCGAAATCTATAAAATATTTACTCGATAAATCGTATAGTTTTGTAGAAACGCTGGGAAGATTGCCATTTCAGATTAACACTGTCTTGGGATCAAAGATTAAAAAAAAAAATAAATAAATAAAAAGAAAAAAAAAGAAAAAATTTAGTCGACGGAAGCGAACAGGTAAGAGCCGCGATATAATCCTTGGAAATTCGCGAAGATCTTTTTCTTTCGAATAAAAAAAAAAAAAAACGAACAAGAGTTTCCACGTTAAGATGCAAAAATGTAAAAAAGAAAACACAGATCGGTATTTACACAGGCCAATCTTGTATTTAACAGACCGTCTTAAGTTCCATCTTAAGAGATTAAGATGCATTCATTAAGATGCTGTACGGGCCGTCTCTTTGGCTAGCACATCATATTAAGATAAACTTAAGACGATCTTATAAGACCCGACTATGAATATACTGACTGTAGTCCTGTTTCAAGTTTTACATATGTATGTCGCGTTTTTGTAACAAGATGAGTTTCGAATTATGTATTTGTTTAAATATATACATGTTATTTGAAACAAACAAACACATCGCCTGAAAATTTCGATAAAATGTAACACATCGTAACACTATTGTTATTAGGGAAAAAATATATATATTTTGTATCAGGTGCCAAATTTACGTAAATAAAACGCAAATACCGAAAGAAAAAGATTTTGAAAAAAAAGAAAAAACTGTTTATACACGGATTTATATCCGAACACGATAATCTTATATCGCAGTGCAGCTTGTATCGCTTGTGATTAATAGTTCAAAACGTTCATTTATCCTCACATTATCCTTGTTGATTATACTCTATGTAATAAAAGTTACTTAATAGATGAGACTGAAAATGAAATGAACGCTAGAGTAATGTGTGTTTTTTATTTCATAATTTCTTAATATGTCTCTTTAGAAAGATAAGATCCGTTCAACAACCATTCACCGATAAAATTATATGTATATATAAAACGATTTAATAAACTTTGAAATTTTCTTTGTGACAGTGTTATCATGAAAAAAAAGAGATTAGAAGAAATCCACATATGCGAGAGTTCTTTGTGCATTGATATAAAACATTTTTCTGATCTTCCTTGCATCACAAGTTTTTGACTGTAAAAGAAACACGAGAAATCGCAGACGTTGGAAACCCATGCAACATTGTAACACATTTATGAAGTACATAAAAGTAAAAATTTTTTTAAGAAAAGAACAAAAATCCGTTTTTTTCGACTTTACAGAATGCGAAGTAACTCTTTGAAATTA
>QVOA01023641.1:72835-84824 GCA_014825685.1 Pseudomyrmex cubaensis
TTTTTTTTTTTTTTTTTTTTTTTTTTTTTAACGATTGGAACAAATATACAAGACACGTTTGGAAATGTGCGTTAAGAAACCGTTGCCTCTTTGCGACAGTAGAATAAAAAAACGATTGACAAAATGTTCTTCCAATTGAAAACGCTGCGAGCAAATGGCTGAAACTAATCAGAATAAAAGAAAAAGAAGACTAGAAAGAAATAAAAATTTTTATCAAATAAACACAACAAAATATCGCAAAGTACTAGTTTTCAGACTAGTTTTCACACACAGATGCTTTATGTTTTATTTTAACTCTATTCTCCAATTATATGAAATAACATTTTTAAAAATCACACACATACACACACACACACACACACACCGAATCAGGTAATATATTGTACAGAGTTGCTGTTTACGAAGAAAAAACCAGTTAAACTAATAATAAATCCAAATATTGTTGTGATATCAGAAGTTGATATTACGATTCGATATAACTGTTTGTCAAACCGATCAACATCAGCGCGTATGTGTGTATTCTGCGGACTTATATATCCGTTAAAAATTCCATGTACGAAGTAGTACAGTGATAAAGACGGACTTGCCAATTTTTGGTACAATGTAACACCAAATTTCAAATTAAAAAAGAAAAAAAACACATGTACACATCGCGCGTAATTTTTAAATGTCAAACCAAACTTTGTTATAGTCATTTACAACGCCGCGTCGTGTTGGATCTGTACACATTACATCTACAATCGCCGTTATATTACCTATAGATAGAATCGATACGGAGCGCCGACGATCTTTCGATGAAAGCTATCGGTGTTTAGCATCTAAAGCAAAAGCATTTTTTGCGGATTCAGTACCTGTCACGAGAACAATTGTCATCACATTGACATACGAATATTTATTTAATCTAGTTGGAAAAAAAGAAAATTATATAAAACACGCGATTCACATGCCAGATAAAAAGTCTAAAGAATGTTCTAATGTCGAACATTTTTAGATGGTTTTCTTTTCGATTTTCACGTTGTTTGAGATTTCTCCACATATAACGGCATATGTATTTCAGTGCGTGTAATTATCAAAATTTCTATATTTTTGCTAAAATTCTCCACCTAATCGCCAGATTCGTTACTTCACGCACCAGGTGCTGAATCAAGCACGGTAGAACGCGCGAAGAGATTATTCGCTTCAATCACTATACAGAAATGTAAAGTAAAATGTTTTACGGGTGACAACCACATTCACGACCAATATACCAGTGAACTACGAATAAAATGGCGAATACCTTTTACAAATTTTTCGTAGCTCTCATTATATATAAAATAATATATATATAGCCGCGACGCTCCGTCGTCACGGTATCGACAAAAGCAATTTTACATACATATATATTTACAGCGGTGTGCAATAAACACGGCACATCAGACATAAATTAATTCGTACCCACGTAATGTAATGCAAAAGTCGATCGTGTTACTCCGAGACATGTTTCTTATTAATAAATTAACCTTAAATATGAATTAAACAAACAATATATAATTTATTCGACTCCGTATCATAATCCTGAATTCTCCCGAGACAATTTTTCCTTTAAATTTTTCCATCTATTGTTTTCTTTATAAAAAGAAAATTAAAGATTAAATTATTCGTCGTTTTTAAAATAAGAGAATATTCAGTTTTTACATAAATGTTCGAAAGAACGTGCAAAGAACGTGAAAGAAAAATAATATCAAATTGTTTCAAACAAAAAACGTGTCTTTAATAATTATATACAAAACATTGACAAAGTATATGATATAGATTTATTACACAACACAAGAGATGTCTCGAAATTCCTATGCTTCGAAGCATATTTTGATATCATTTACAATGACATCACTTGATATCTATTATTTACAATACTGTTTCTAACTGATGATAAACGAAGACAAATCCAGCGTGGGAAGAAATTTGTATGCAATGTAAATTTAATTACAAATAAAGTTTCACGTCAAATTGATAAGTTCATCGCGTTCATGTTACGATTACTGATGCAGCCGAATATATTGTTAAAGATCCGTGAACATAATAATATATTTTTGTTTCAAACTATTGTACAAAGCACTTAAGACACTAAAATATTACAATTACAGTCGTTGTT
This sequence comes from Pseudomyrmex cubaensis, assembly GCA_014825685.1. Classification (NCBI taxonomy): domain Eukaryota; kingdom Metazoa; phylum Arthropoda; class Insecta; order Hymenoptera; family Formicidae; genus Pseudomyrmex; species Pseudomyrmex cubaensis. The sequence continues at coordinate 74,967 of QVOA01023641.1, forward strand.
ACGGTTGTTGTTTGACCTCGGAGGCTACTTTGGAAGGCTGCGCTTGCGCTTCGCTGGTTCCCTCCTTCGGTTTGTTCCATTCCTTCAAACCTTCCGGTAACGTGGTATCCTCCTCGAACGAACCTGTGCCTTCGACGAATTCTTCGTAAGTGGATTTTTCGCGGAAAGGTCGAGCTCCGAGTAATTCGACCATGTCGTCTCTACTTAAAATCTCTTGCTTTAACAATCGCTCGGCAACCTGAAATCAGGGAAATTTGTGTTTCAGTTCTTGTTTTAGCAAACTTAATCATATAAAAAAAAAAAAATTGTAAAATCGCTTTTACCTTGATTACATTTTCTTTATGCTGGTTCAGAAGATCTTGTGTTCGTTTATGCGCTTTTTCGATTAAGTCTCGAACTTCATTGTCAATAAGTTGAGCGGTGTATTCGGAATAGGGCTTGTCAAAAGCCATATCGCCAGGTTTTGGTACTTGGAAACTGACATTTCCAACTTTCTCATTCATGCCGTACTGTGTAATTTGTGCATACGCAATTTCTGTAATCTTCAAAAATGACAGAAATTATATTAAAACACTTGAAAAATATGATAATTTATGTGTGAAAATTATATATATATATATACATATGCAATTTTATAGTAATAATACTTTTTGCAAATCGTCCTGAGCGCCTGTAGTTATGCGACCGAAAAAGATTTCTTCCGACACTCGTCCACCGAGTGTCATACACATCCGATCGAATAACTGTTCCTTTGTATAAAGATACTGTTCACGAGGTAAATACTGGGCGTATCCTAATCCTTTACCACGTGGAATAATGGACACCTTAAGAAAATAGAGATTCGATAACGTTCACAATTTCAAAACGTAGATGAAAATACGGTACCTTCAAAAGTGGATCTGCGTACTCCAAGAACCAGCCTGCTACCGCATGACCGGCTTCGTGGTATGCGACCGTCTTTTTCTCCTCAGGTTGCAACACATTTGTCTTTTTCTCCATACCAGCTACTACTCTCTCGATAGCCTGCTCGAAATTTTTAAGTTGAATATTATCATTCAAATCTCTTGCCGCTATTAAAGCCGCTTCGTTACAAACATTCGCGATGTCAGCTCCTAAAATAATCTACATATATAACGTTCTGACAGTTTTTATCTAGTTTTCATTTTATATCTAAAATATATTTTGTTGTTTTTATTTAATTTCACATATTTTTTCAAGAACAATGTATTTATGTATGTACCTGTAAAACCAGGAGTCAACGAAGCCATCTTTCTTGCCAACTGGTCTTTGTCTAACATCGTTTTCAAAGGAGCTAAATGCACTTTGAAAATTGACGCCCGTCCTTTAATATCAGGCGCGGGTACAAATATTTGTCTATCGAATCTTCCAGGTCTTAGCAATGCTTTGTCTAAAATATCTATCCTATTAGTCGCCGCTAATACAACAACATTAGTTGTTGTATTAAATCCTTGAAAAAGAAATCATAAAATATTATTCACTAGTTTCGCTTTGTTAGATTTTCAAGAGTTATAGTCGTGTCTCGTGCCATGTTTACATAAACAAAAATACGACATACCATCCATTTCTACCAAAAGCTGATTTAATGTATTTTCTTGCTCAGAGTGTCCCCCAAAGTTTCGACCTCCCCTCTTTCGTCCTACCGCGTCGATTTCATCGATAAACAATATACACGGTGCATGCTTTCGTGCCATGGAGAACATATCGCGCACTCTAGAAGGACCGACACCGACAAACATCTCCAAAAATTCTGAACCCGATACTGTAATAAAGGGTACGTTTGCTTCACCAGCTGTTGCTTTAGCTAACAAAGTTTTACCAGTTCCAGGTGGTCCTATAAAAAACCATTATAAACGTTTCTCACAGATGTACATTAATATTTTAAAAATTATATAAATTTTGACAAAATATTATTTGACATATGAATCATTTTATATAATTTACCTGTTAACATTGCACCTTTTGGGATTTTAGCCCCAAGATCTATATATTGTTGTGGATTCTTCAGGAAATTTACGAACTCCATGATTTCGATCTTAGCTTCTTCACAACCAGCCACATCTCTTATATTTGATATATAAGTTTAATAAATCAAGCACATTTCATATATATAAAATAAACAAACATGTATTTATTACTTACTTAAATCGTACACCAATATCTTTTGAATTTATTAATTTCGCAGTCGATTCCATTACCGCACCAAAGAGTCCTCCTCTCTTACCTGACTTACCAGTCATCGCTTCCGCAGATCTTCGAAGTAAATAAAATAGGAAACCTGTATATATTTGATTGATTATATATAATATGCACGTAACAAATAAAAAACTTACTTATTATAATTTTCAAAACTAAAAACAGTTGATATAACAGTTTACACAAAAGTTAAATAACTTACCCCACATGAGAATTTGTGGTAGATACGACAGTATGTTTATGCTTTCTATTTCATTTTTGTAAACTACAGGAATATAATTCTCAGGTCCCATATTTAATTCTAGTTGTGCATTTTCTAAATTTCTTTCAAAAGTATCTGTACTTCCAATGTTGAACCATAATGTATCCTATAAAAAATATAACATAATAAACATTATTTTATTATCTATTTAAAAAAACAAGAAAACTTCATAACACATTGATTCTAAAGGACACCTACAGAACCATCCACAGTATTTCCAGGTAAGAGCCTCACGCGTACCCATTTTTTATTTACTACTTCTAACTTCTCAACGATACCTTTACTTAAGTAACTGAAACAAGAGATATAAGTAGCATGATATATAGTATAAGTATAAATAATAAAGTAATAATATATCATAAATAATAATTATTTGCTTAATCAAAAACACATTAATATAGTTATCAGGGATTTAAAAACTTAACTTACTTATATGTAAATTCTCTCCATGTTATCTCTCTCTGATTGTAATCCTGAGATAGTACATATGCAAGCACACCAGTTACACCAAGTGCTCCCAAAATTATAAATGTTTTGTCCTTGTCACCACCTTCAAATGATTTACCTCCTCGTGAACTGTCTCCAAAAATTTTAAATGTCCATTGAAAGCCTGAATCTTTGGAGCTAGATGACGAGGTTGAGGTAGATGAAGATGAAGATGAAGATGGAGGTTTCTGTGTACTAGTTTTTTTACTTGATGCTTCTTCTGCCTTCTTAGCAACATTTTCAGCATTTTTTGTTTCACCTATAAACACAGTAGATATCAAATCTTAAAAACTACATATAAATTATAACAAGAATAAAACAATAGTAAGTATTTAAGAACCTGGTTTGAAGAATTTTTCAAATCCTTTAGGTGGCTCTTTACAAAATAATCTCCATTTTTGTTGCAATTGCTCAAGTACTGAAAATGTTGTTCCATTTTTTAGTAGACTTAAGTGTCGCCTTAGCTGAAAAGTGTACTTCAACTGATTAACTAAATCTCTTATCACTCTATTGACAAAAGATGGAAAAATAATAAGAATTGCAATATTGTTCTTGATCTTATATACACAATCTTTCTTTATAAAAGATTATAACAGCTGTTCTACAATACAGATAAAACAGCTGATGTAAAAAAGACTTAAAATTGTGACAAATTAGCAAATGACAAATTAATACAAAGAAATATAAAAACAAATACAGAAAAATTTTCTTCTTTATCATTCTAATCATAATTATACAGTGAAGTGTATCAGATAATATTGTATTGAACAAATTCACACAAAATGTTTGCAACAACACAAGACACCAAGATTGTATAATTTCATGATGAAACAACACAATGAGTAGTCATATTGCCATTTTCGTAGAAAATCGCAATTATTTTCACAAACGCGTGATGCCACAATTGCACCATATTAGATCACGTAGATATCAGAGGTTATGGTACCTGAAATGTGTCGAAATAACCTTTCTTTGTGGACTTCAGAATTAGTCGTTCCAGGTTGCTGGTCGACGACAGCAATTGGTACGCCATACTTGATACACCACACTAATTATTACACAAAGATCCGTTGAAAATTGAAGTCTTCTTTCTTACTTTGTCACAAAATCTCACAACACACTACCGGCCGCCAGAAACCATCTCGGCTCACTCGGTTATTATAGATTTTCAGTACTGACAGTGAATAACGGAACGCAACGAAAGCAATGTCTTTTCCCCACCATCATTTTATCAAGCAATAGAAAAGTTTGGCCAGCAGAACAAGCTGAAATGTAGCAATCGAACATTGGCTCTTACTTTTAGAACCAACTAATCAACGTCAAGTGTTGACAAGATGACGACTCAGCATATGTTCTGCTAAACGCAGTGAACAATAAATTTGCAGTAGTTTAGCTATATAATTAAGAACTGATATTCCAATGTTTTGTCGTGTAATAGATATTAACAGCGTCTTCGTCGTTTAAGATGTTAGTTTTTTAAATAAAAAGACGTTTCAATCTTCTTTTGAACTTTTTCAAATACGCGCGCGCATGTGTGAGAACTTACTTCCGGTTATTTGCATGTCACGTGACCTATTGTAGTTTTCAGGAAATATCTTTAGGTGGCGCTAAAGAGTTCATCATTGTAAAAGAGTAATGTGGCGTTCTCTTTCATGTTCTTTCTCTCTCATGTAAGTCATCATGGAGAATCGATCAATTTCGAAAAAGCGAAAGGTATGTGACTTTTCTACATTTATAATAAACACTATGCGAAAATATGCTATTGTCGAAATGTCGAAAACCGTCAGAACGATATTTTATTGAAAATTGCGCAAGTATCTTTGTCGCAAAGTAGAGATGACGTTCGATGCTCCTAGCGTCCCATAGAACTCATTCCGTTCCACGTGTCTCGTTTCACAAGTATTTAGATTTGAGAAATTCTCGTTAAGAGACGTTTAGTGGATTTCTATTTTCTCTTTCACGTCTTTGCGACCCATATTTAATAGTGCTTTGATTTCTGTATTTCAGTGTAGTTAGAAATTTTGAGGTTACATAAATCTGTGTCGATAGACCTGTTTTTTTAGCTGAACTTCTTGCACAGCAACTTTTTGTTTATCTTTCTTTCGTCCTCATTTCCAAGGAAAAAGGAGGAATGATAAACAGTGCAACAGGTTCAGTTAAACAGAATAGACTTAATTACTTGTACACGTGTGTGTGTGTGTGTGTATATACATAATTAAAAATATACAAGCTTATATCACGATTCTTCTGTATGATAAATCTATGCAATAAGAAGCACTTGTAAATATAATTAACCATAAAAATAAGTTGTACTTCATAATAGAGCACAAGAGACTTTCTTAATTTATAAATTGTTATTTTATTTCCAGTTTGTAGGAGATGGTGTCTTCAGAGCAGAACTGAATGAGTTTCTGACTCGTGAACTGGCCGAGGATGGATACTCTGGTGTGGAAGTACGTGTGACTCCGAATCGCACAGAAATTATTTTATTGGCTACACATACACAGAGTGTACTCGGTGAGAAAGGACGTCGGATTAGAGAATTAACATCTGTGGTACAAAAGCGTTTCAACTTTAAAGAACCTCAGAATGTCGAGTTGTACGCAGAAAAAGTTGCTACAAGAGGCTTGTGCGCCATTGCACAGGCCGAGTCTCTACGATATAAGCTGATTGGGGGCCTCGCTGTGCGAAGGTAATATTTATTTTCTGATGTTTTTATTCTAAGTATATTCTTCATAATTTTTAAACATATAATTTATGTTTAGAGCGTGTTACGGTGTTCTACGTTTTATTATGGAATCGGGTGCCAAAGGCTGTGAGGTTGTCGTGAGCGGAAAATTACGTGGTCAGAGAGCGAAATCAATGAAGTTTGTTGATGGTCTCATGATTCATTCAGGTGAACCTACGAATGAATATGTGAACACTGCTACGCGGCATGTGCTTCTTCGACAAGGTACGATTGGTTTTTAGAATAATGATGTACTAATAATAACCCATTTCTAAAATTGTAGAAATAATGAATAAACAAGTGATACTTATCGAAGTTATTAAACATGTTTTGAAAACATTTATAAATTTTAGGTGTACTTGGAATCAAGGTAAAAATTATGTTGCCTTGGGATCCCAACGGCAAGAGTGGTCCGAAGAAGCCTCTACCGGATTACGTATCAATCGTAGAACCAAAAGAGGAGCAACCTCCGTCGGTCCCAATTTCCGAGGTAAAACCATCAAAAGACATACCTCAACAACCTACTCCACTTCCTGTGTAACAATCGTTTGAATAAAAAAAGGTAAATTGAGAAAAGATTTAAGTTTCTTATTTTATTCTCTCGAATCTCTACTTCCTGAAATATATGTTTTGAAAAAATAGACCATTAAAATAGTTTTACAATTTATTTAAAACAAAACCACTTGTGTTGAGAAATCAATATGTTCTGATTGTGCTCCACATCGGTACTAGTACCAATAACCATTTTTGTTTATAGAATCGGTCTGAAATATACTTTAGTCCATTTACAGAGAAACGTATATGATACAAAGAACATAGAACAATCATTCATGTACAATTTGCTATATTTAATTTGATGCGTTTCGATTTTTAAAGACAGATTAACTATCAGTTTTCTCGTAGTGAACAGATTAAAACCTAACGAATGTTCGAATGAGTATTAACGTAGAAAGCCGACAGAATTATATTAGAAAAAATAATTGAAATATGGTTGACAAATACATACATGACAAAATATGAGACATCAAGTTGATTACTCCAAAAAAAAAAAAAAAAAAAAAAAATCTACATTATAGATTAGTAATAATAAAATTAATTTTACAAGTTAAATATATTACGCACATACCTGATACCACAAGACCGAACCCTGTCATACACCATTACCTACTTGTTACGATTTATTAGATTGAACAATATTCAAAACTAGATATATTTACTATATGTGCATTTACTTTTTTTTGTTTTTTTGTTTTTGTTCTTAAATCTAACAAGACTCGAAGTATCCTGAAAAATAGACAACAACCAAATATCCTAAATGACTCGTAAAAAATCTTTTAAACATGAATTACGCAAGATTACGAGTTTCGCTGGATTTTTTGCATACAAATGAGTACATATAATTATTATATAAGAAACATCATCCACATACACTTTGATACCTTCTTGTCACAGATATTCAAAAACTTATTTGCGTATTTACTAATAAATTTTGACATCGGCATTCACATCGTTTGCGCTAATACAAATTTATGAAAGTGTCACTGTGTGGACCCTAGAACCCTAGGAGATCTGTCTTAATAAAAAATGAGAAAAAACTTAAACTTAATTATCGTGAATATATTATTGGCGCATGGGTGCCATTTGTTGGGTAAGAGTGAGCAGAACCTCGATCATTCTTCGTACGATATCCGGTACTCCTTGTTTCTTCGAAACCGAGCTCAATCCGTTTCTGAGTTCGTAGAATACATTACGTGTAAATGGATTTCTCTGCGACGAGAGACGCAGTTTCAAGAACTGAAAATAGATGAATGGCGTCAGCAAACCGACGCGTCCCCTGCAACGCAAAAATGATAAAAACTTAATATTTATTGTATCGACGCACAGCTGAAAAAAGGATACAAGTTTATATGCACGTACGTGAATACCAGGACAGCCGTGAACGGCAAGATAATAATCTCCGATAGAGCGATGAGCCGAAGGATATTCCGCGATTGAAATTCTACCAGAGATATTAACAGTCGGGCACCCCACCAACTATTGTGACCTAAACACTGTACGTAAATAGGTTCAACTTCCAGTTTCATAATGACTATGCAAATCTAGTGTATACTTTTGCTTTAAATAATATGTAATTAGCATCAGTACCAGTTCTTTTTATACTTACATCTAGCAACGTGAGAGAGTAACTGGCAAAGTGCATAACAGCAAACAGGAAAACTGGTGTGAGCACCACTATATATCAGTTCAGGATATAAATTTCTTATTATCTTATTATTGTTTTTTAGAAAACTATAAATAGACTTAAAAAAGGATACATGTAACCGGCGCCCCATAGAAAAAGATGAAAGAATAAAACAAGTAGTGGCACGAATCTTCCAATAATAATGTCTCTAAAAATTGCCTAGTGAGTTGAACACGAGGTACCCTTTGGTGAAGACGTAAAGCACTGGTAGCTGCATTATTCATTAATACTTTATAATATATGTTGTAAGGATTGCTGAAAAAATGATAAGATGTATTGATATATTTTTACAATATTACTTAGCTCTGTTCACAATGGTTGCAAGTTGTAGTTGCAACATTTATAGAATTGACCAACTGAACTAATTTGATCAATTTAGCAAATGATTGTGACTACAATTTATAACAAATTATTATTGTATCAATCTTTTAGTCGCAAAGAAACTTACCCAAATATAGGAATTACGTAACCAATTGTGAATATGATAGTAAAAAGTCTTGTGACCCATAAACCAAATTTAATTTTGTTTTCTGTTATATGCTGTTTCAAGGCAGGCCATCCTCTTTCGACTTGTGGTGATGAGTCACTTGAACCACTGCTCATGCCTTCCACCATTCTAAAAAACAAAAACAGGAAATATTTGTGAATATATCTGCTACAAAGAGATAAAAAAAAGCTATTCGTAATTGATAATACATTAACATCACATTTATATAATATACACATTCACAAAAAGAAACAAACCTGTTTGATGTTTTTTTTTAGACATTAAAATTCTTACGTGAAGGATAACTTATGTAAATTTTTATGTAAATTGTATGCAAAATATATGACACAAAATCTATACTATATACAAATGCGTAAGATATAAATATCGTGTCAAAATCTGTGACAGCAAGCGTTTCTAAAGTGAAAGTAGAGCCACTTTCTGCGCCTTTTCACTTGAGAAAATCAAAAATTCGAAACAGTGTCGATTTCGATCGCCCGAAAGAAAGAAATCGAAAGACTAATAAACATCTACTCCTATAAATCCGATTGAAATTCCGATGTTAAAAGTGTGACGCACAAAACTTTTTTTGCATGTTGCAATCAATCATTTTTTTTACACGCGTAACGATACACACAGGTGCACAGTCAACTATACGAGTTACATCGTCACCTTGATGACACTGCGAATCGCCAAGACTGATTTTTGACGGATCGGTCTCGAATCGACGACATTTAAATTTACTTACGTGTATTACCGTTTGCTTCGCACGTCGCACAGGATACAACAACTTCACGTCACTACACGTCAGTACTTGTCAGGAAACACACTTGTAAACCACCGCGTAGTTCCACCTATTCGTAGCATCTACGTGTCTAAACAAGCGGAACTGCCTCAGGACTCTCGCAACATTGACAGTTTTATTTTCCACAAAGGCAACAGTACGAAATCATCTAGCGAATAAAGCCAAATAATAGGAATTTACAAACTGCCAACTTAAAACTGATAGGAAATACGTCTCACATGAATTTGCAAAAATCGGAATCGCTCGTTTATTTGCGATTGGTTAAGGCTTGTTCTACAATACAGTCGTAAACTGTAAGTTGTAAGAAACTGACCAATCACAAACAACTTCCAGAAGAATAATCGACTGTGATTGGTCAATTGCTTACGATTTAAAGCTTGCGACTGTATTATAGAACAGGCCTTAAGGTTCCATATGGGGATGGATTCTACGAACAGAAAGAAGCCTGAGAGCGGCCAGGGCCATAAGAAAATGTGTAATCGTTTTGCCGGCCCGTAAACCAGCACAATCTTCATGGTGATGCACATCGCAACTACGTAGCGATATCCACGAGCGACTTGTCGATACGTACGCTATGTCCACGCGTGGACATGGTTTTATTCCGTGCTATGTGCGGTGGACATGGTTCTATTCC